>JAHPZR010001744.1:0-10000 GCA_019787425.1 Platygyra sinensis
TGATAAATAATATACACCAACAGTGCCAGTGTCTTGGTATATTTTAATTTGAACAATTACTATGCTGGACTGACTGATTTCCAGACACGCACGTACTGTACATGTACGTACATATAGTTTATTGTGCGCAAATGTTTCTTTGTCAAATAACTAAAAAACTCAATAATATTATCTTGACAGATATGTTTTCTTCAGTCTGAAAACTTTAGCCTTTTTTGGCAAATCGCTTAATCAAATTATATATATTTCATGGAAATTCGCTCTTCCATGTCCGACTACTGGCGAACAAAACAAAATGGGTGTTTGCTGTTCATTTAAGTCGCTAGTTGGTGAGCAGTGTTCCTTTGATCGAAGAGACAGATGTCAGTCTATGGAGAAAGTTCCGCTGCTATCATGTAGTGAAGATATAACGCGGCAATTCCAAGATGTGAAAAGTGAAGTAGACCTGATTCTTGCTCGTGCAAAATGTCAATACCATGACGATTTGTCCATCACATCGTTCATCCCTTGGACTTGGTTGGACAAGGGGAACTGAGAGGTGTAGGGTCCCTCCAGAAATTTCAGAGCATAGAAACGCCAGAGGGAAATGGCCTGAAGTTGACCGCGGAATAAAGAAAAACTTTTCCCAGTTTATCATGAAAAGAACGGTACATTTGGTTCACGCCTGATCAGGTAGATATTTTGATGTCCCTGTCTTGTTAACATTCTCTACTTGTATGCAAACATTTTGACCAAAAATCTAAAAGTGTCTTTATCTTTGAGGGGAGGGGGGGGGGGATGTAATGAAAAATATCGAATAAAATTTTTGCTGAGATACTGTTAGCATACGGACTGAGTCGCAAAGAACCGGACGGCAGAAATATTTGGCCAGATGTCCGTTTGTCCTAAAAGAGAGCGAAGATACTCCCGTTCGGCCCGACCTCAATATTATGAGATATTTAAATATTCAATGACAGCTTTGCTGAACAAGATTCTGGTGAGAAGCTGTTGCGAACTGCACACACGAAATATGGGTGGGACTCAAGGGGAGACGAGTTACTGGTGGAGAGGATCCAAGCCCTTTTAGAGCCTGGTTACATGAGCCGGACTGGTCCGGTTAGCCGGGCTGCTTCACTGTGCCGAGATGACTTTCAGTCCGGTGTTAAATGAGGCGAGCCAGCCCGGTTGATGGCTGATGCGATGAACCCGGGAGACCGGAGCGAGCTTGATTTTGGTGTGAGCACCGCAATACCGGGATCTCGGCTAGCCCGGTTGACCCGGTTGTCATGTAATCGCAAATTTCAGACAGGAAGCGAACGGCGTTAATAATGTCACTTAGTTGATCAAACAACCAAATTAGAAAAGATGGATATTTCCCAGTATGACTGAAGCGCAAACGCATTTTCTTCCTCGGCTAATTCAGTTCAAGAGATTCCGGGTTTTCTAGCTGAGTTTGAGCATATTGTGTCGGTACAAGAGCTTAGATGCCGTCACACAGTTACCAGTTTGTAGAATTTATGGTATTTTCACTTGACTTCATTTGTCAGTCAATCATTCAATTGCCATAAACCATAGAGGATTTCAGGGGAGGGGTTACTGCCTATAATAGCCTATACGGGGAGGGTACCTTTTTTAGTCTTCAGGTATATAAAAGGGTAGAGATTTCGATTCACAAGTTGAGGTATATCAAAAGGGTAGGGAAAACAGTCATTTAGGCATTTAAAAGGGCTTTTAATTATAATATTTCGAATAGAAATTGAGAACAAGACTTAAAAAGAAGGTATGTGAAAGGGGTACTTTATTTCAATAAAAGTTATAAAAAAGGGGTACTTTTTCTGCCAAAATGGTATATAAAAGGGTAAGGGGTTGGACCTAGGCCTCGGGGTGGAGCCTCCCCGTTTTGAACTTTGTTAAGTAGCCCTCCCGGGAGAAGATTGGTTAAGTGTATGTCTAAAACGGCTACTGTATTGTAAGTTATCAGTGAAATTAATAAAATAAACTAGTGTTAAAATCATTTCCCGGAGTACTCTTGTCACATTCTTTTTCGGGGATGTCGTGGGTGTTGCAATGCAAATGAAAAAGTATATGTGTATTTATACTAACTTAAACAACAACAACAAAAAAACTCTTCATCATTTTATCCGCACATCATTTCAAAAATTGATTTCATCGGATTGTTGGAAACGAATGTTTACTCGAGAGTGGCTATCCGCGTCACGCAATTGTCTACATTCCAATGGTGGATTTTGGGCAAAATCTACGAGAAACACAGGTCACGGCGGGCGACTTAAAGCCATTTGCCCAGAGATATTTTTTGATATCCTAACAGCTGGGTGTATATTTAACCCGTAGAAAGTGTTTTTATGGTATTTAAAGTCATAGCCCATAGAAAAATATGGCGATGTTTTAATGCAATAATTCACTTGCAACACATTGCAAAATTTTGCGTGTCTGTTTGATATCTTTTCGGGCACAAAACTAACTTCGATTTATTTTACTTTTCGATCAGTCATACCACAAAGACCTAAACTGAATATAAAATCCATTGAAAGATTCTCAAGTAGCTGTTCTGCGGAGCGCGTAGCAATCAAATATTCGGAAAATTCAGCAAAACCGGAAGTAGATTTTGAGCCGAATCGGGGCGAAATCGTTTTTTGCATATTTCTACCAAAGAAAGCTATATTAGCAGAAACTAACTATGGTCAGTTTCTATTCTTACTAGGACCTGTCTATGGACAAAATACAAGCGAAATCAATTTTTCGACTTGTGCCATTAATAGGCGATTTAGGTCGATTTTTGTAGGCACTCACTCTTAATAATCCTAATTATAGAAATTCAAGTATTTTTATCAAGCTCTTTGAGCCTCAGTGCTAAGTTTTGAATCATATATTGTACTACAGTGAGAAACGTTGAATGTGAAGAGGGCTATTAAGATTACAAGTGCACGGAGAGATAACGATGAAAGTCGCAACGATACACTACCCTTAGATCCTTCACGCTCATCACAATTTTAATAGAAGCATTAACGCTCTCTGCTGACTTATTTCATACAAATAAACTTGAGAGCATAGCGGCATTGTTTATCATTCCACTCGCCATCGTATTGGAAATTATGGAAATATCCCATCTGCATAGCGGCACAATGCTGATCTCCAAGCATGTTATTTGGGTTATCTCCTCCCCAGTTTTGGTAACCAGCCGAAGAGCTCCCATCAGACCAAATCCAGGTACCAAAATTTATTTGGTCAGAGAGTCCTATCCAAGCATCATCATAGCTACCAGATGTATCAAGGAATGCTGTTTTGATGAAGTCGTTGATTGTTGCTGACTCAATTTTTACCAACTGGGCTCCAAGGTTTCTGCATCTTGCCTGAGCATTGAACCAGGTCTGAGGATCGTCAATGAGTTGGTAGCTGGCACCAGATGGTCCTTTGGTCCACGCTGAAGCTTTAGAAAAACAACACGGTCAACGGGCAGGCTCATATTAGGTGTGTTTTATGTAATAATAGTTGTAGCTATACGTTTCTCGTTTTAAATTCATTATTTAATACCACGTAAAAACTGTATTAAAAACGATAACAATACACCAATTACACACAACATAATTATAACAATCGTTAAGTGAAATTAGACAAGGTTACAATGCATTGCAACTCTGTGTGAGATAAAATGTTCGTACAATACAGCACAGTATCTAATCGACGATTTTACAGACGAAATTCACTACAAACCATACGGTTTGATCACCGGAAGGATTAAAATTTAATTAAAAGACGTAATCATCCCTCTTTTCCCTTTTAGCGCAAGATTAAGACCCGGTGACGTTTTGGAAAAGGTGCACGCTATGATAATCACTTTTTTCAACACTCGTTACACAATCACTTTAAGGGACACAGTCAGCTGGCGCAGATGCTCATCGCATACCATTCCATGGCTAATTTGAAGATAACAGAGACGCGATAAATACTGTTTTTAACCAGATATGATAGAAATAATATCATTGGATGTGGAAAAGGACACTCACAAACAGGTTTTTCAGTAAACAATTGAAAACCAAGAAATTAAAAAACTGCGAAAAGCGAGGTTGATTTCTAGATGAACTTTGATTTCGGGTTAAGGTAAACATTTTTCAAAGTGAGAAAACTAGTATAAATAAAGAAATAAATAAATAAATAAATAAATAGAGAAATAAATAAATAAATAAATAAATAAATAAATAGAGAAATAAATAAATAAAATAAATAAGAAAGTAAGTAGATAAATAAATAAATAAATGAGTGGGTGAGTGGGTGAGTGCGTGAGTGGGTGAGTGGGTGAGTGGGTGAGTGGATGAGTGGGTGAATGGGTGAGTGGGTGAGTGAGTGAGTGGGTGAGTGTGTGAGTGGGTGAGTGGGTGAGTGGGTGAGTGGGTGAGTGGGTGAGTGGGTGATCATGAGTGAATGAGGTTTTTTTACAACTTACCCTGAACGTTCACTACCAAGCACCATTTTCGCTTAAGAGATGTGATGGGCCAATCTTACCCTAGTTATGCTTGTACTTGTGCTAATCAGTCGCGTTATTCATCGGTCCACATTATATTTTGCGGTATCTCGAAACATAGTTTATTAAAGTAATGAGTTAAAAAAATTGACAGGGTCAAAGTCTCAAGCATATGGAATAATATCATATAAAATTTGTGAAAAATCATACCATTTAATAAAACGAGGTTGACGTAAAGTCGAATCGTTGTTTTTGGGGTCATAATTTGCGTCACAGAGTAACGGCTTTGTGCACTCTTTCTCCTATATCTTTTTTTGTCCGTACGATAATTTTTTTTGGATTTTTTTAATATGTGCACTATTATTATGCAATAAAAAATAGGTTACTGCGCTCGTCTTAAAGAAAATGAGCATTAATCTTGCTATCTAGCTTAGTTGGAGGGAAATTTCTTTCGTTTTGTCAGTGCACGCGCTCATTTGCACGCGCAAATGACACCACAATCTTGCGCAGTAAGGATGCGCAATGCAATACTGAGGAATCACCTTAATTTAAAATTCCCATTTAAATATCTAGGGTAAAAAATAACTAACGGCTTATCCATCCATTATCCATTAGATGAGTTACTCAATCAAAGGAAATTTATAGAGAATATGCTGCTTCCCTTATCAGCATGTGCTAGGAGTTGCATTTTCTGGGAAAGGTGAATAAAAGAGTACCAATTATTTCAAAACGGTGTGAAAAGGGCTTGAAACTGGGAAGAACTTTTCTCGTATAAGATTCTGGACTCTATTACCACCTCCCATCCCACCGCTCAGCCAGGGACGATGCGTGTTCGTAAGCATCATATTTCTTGTCAGTGAATTTGGATGTTATTTGCATTAAGTTTCACAATTTAAAGTAACATTACTACTGCAAAACTGACTACTTTGGTTAGGCATCACTGTTGCGAGTGATGACGATGATGCTGTGGGTGGTAATGCTTGTGACTGCACTGGAGAAGCCAAGTGCACCACTAGAGCAAAAAAGAAATTGCTGGTTACTCACATTGCACTTTAAGAAGGGAAAGGGGGCAGTGTATTACTCCAACAGCATTGAAACTGTAGCGGTTATTCTTATTCACTTGTGACTTATCCTAAAGATTTCTCGTTTTTTTTTAGTTTAAAGCTTTAAGATCTTATCCTTTACTGTTCTTGTATAGTTATAACTTCTCTTCGTTTCCTTTTTTTTGTGCTTTCTTGTAATTAGTTTTGGAGCTGTTAAGGAAAGTTTCCTTTTCACCAGAAAATGATGGAACCAATAAAATACTAAGTCAACGAAATTCGGTGACTTACTGACGTATTGGTTTGAACTGCTAAAGAATATTATATTACTACTTGTAAAATAATATAAATGCTTACCTGAATCACACTGGGCTCCATTGTATCCGTCTTGGCAAATACAGCGGTAGCCTTTAGTAGTAAACCCAACTTGACAGGTGGAACCACTTTGGCAAGGACTGCTTTGACATGGATTCTGAACAAAGTAAGACGTGACTTTATGTCTATTAGGCTGAAATCCCATCTGGGACACGTGTTTTGTCCGGGATTACGCTTCTCCTTGCATTTAAATTAGTACCATTGTTGTTTGTTGTTTCTCCTTTCATTACGTAATGCTTTCCCAAACAAAACGAAGAAAAAGGAAGCGAATATAGCCAACATACAGAAAACGAAATGAGCAATCGCTAGACTCTAATCACAGGGATATCCGAAGATTTGGTACGGGAATCAAGTACCATTCCTACAAACAGCACGACGCTACAAAATCTGTTCTACGTCAAAAAGACTAAATTAAAGTCTGTATTCAGTCTGAAAATATGATAAGTCGAACAGAGAAGAAAAAACAAACCTGGACTTAAGGTGGCTCGATCGGATTTTTGAGTCACGATACCGGAATTTCAGAAACTCATCGCTTCTGAGTTTGATCTAAACCCGGTTGTTTCTACTTAACGTGAAAAAATCAACACGCAACAACGCGCAATCGTTTGGTGGAAAAGCAAAATGAGTTACAGAACTTCATGGCCACTAGACTTTCTTCGTTTTGCTTCGGGTCGCTTATTATAAGTATTGGTACGTGAAGCTTTTGCAATGGAAAGGGGAGTTTTAAATTCAATAAGTTATTAGAGCTCGTTAAAACACCTGTTTAAGTCTTTCATCGATCGATGAAGTAGTTTCACGCCGTTGCAAGCTTTGCAAAATAGGTGAATAAAGTAAGATTGCTTAAGTTTTGTTTGAGTGAATTGAAGTTGCTGTGTTTTGCTTTCTATATTAGCAGGCTTTTCCCGTTCTACTGGTAGCCTGTTCTTTAATGGCAACTGGCTATATAGCCTGTTTAAGCGACGGTACGACCTTAAAAGTTGTCCTTTGTAGAAAATTTTGACTTTATGTGATAAACAAGTAATCGCAAGCGCTCTCAGGCAATTAAGAGGCTGTCTCACCAAGAGCCACCCACTCAATTTCGCTTGAAAAATAATTTTGCCTGAAACTCTGGCAACTGAAAGACTTTACCAAGGTAAGAATAAAACAAGATTTCTTTTGATTCGAGATGATTTTCTAGTCGCGTCAGGAGCCATTTAATATTCCGCCTCGTTAGGGCCCGTCGCGACGTCTCCAAAAGCATAAAATTGGCATTTTTCGTGACGCCGTAAAATATTTCATTCGCAACATCTAGTATTGAGTCTTATATCATTTTGCTCATAAACCTATCTAGTTTTCCGAGATACTAACCAATTTTGTCTCAATTTAAGTGGCAAGACGAAATCAAGCATATTACTGAACACTATTATTCGCCATCGTTCGATGGCTGGAAATGGCCTTCATTTAGAAGCTAATCTTTAAAATTTGGGACCTAGCTGAAACCTCTAGTCAACACAGCTGCAAAGTGTAGTCCTTTATCGGCAAAAATATGCAAAAACCCCTGTACGATTTCAGTATTTCAGAAGTTATGGCCGTTTGTATCAGCACATGTAAGAGCATTTCCGACATTCGAGCCTATATCAAAATCGACCTATCCGAGCAGATTTTATTATAACTACAGCTTACCTGCTTCGAAACTTGGTTTTATTTCCAACTTCAGTCACTTTCCAAGCCTTCACGTTGCTGAATCAGTCACTAGCAGTTCCAGTAAATTGGTAGGTTTTGCCTTCGAAACTTGAGCACGGCTACATCGAGTTTCTTGGAAGCGAACAAAGCTCGACTCCATGGTCACATTTTTGGCTAAAATACCCTATCGAAACATCGTTTCAGAGCTGGATTTCTTCAAGAATTAGCTAACAAACTAATCAAGTCTGGTATCAAGGAGAAGATCAAGCTTTGAAGGCTTAAACTTTAAAGAAATTACCCGGTGTAGTTCGCTGGAAGAGGGGATTGGTGTGATGCTGTTTCCACGGAGGTCCGCACAAAAGGTACCTCTGTATGTACTTAAAGTAAGGTTATTAAAGTGTATCTAGAACTTCTCCATAATTCCCTAATATCCCCCGGTGTTTTCGTGGATTCCCCTGTATTCTCCTGCTTTCCCCTTTATTCCCCTGAATTCCTCTGTATTCCTCTGTATTCCCCTGTATTCTCCAGTATTCTCTTGTGTTCCCCTGTGTCCCCCTGTAATCCCCTGTATATACCATATTTACTCGAATAAGCACCGTGGCTCCACAAGTGCGGCGCTTATTGGAGGGCGGCGCTTATTTAAAAATTGTTCCAGACATATTTACTGTTTCTATATTTTTATTCAACTGTGCACTTTCTATCTGTTAATTTTCCTATGGACTGATACTAAACAAGAGACTATCATAGTCCCTTGTACTAAACTGATAGTAAATCTAGAATTTCGAGAGAAATTCACGCGGTGATAAAACCCCGAGAGTTTCATGAGATAGCAGCGGTGAGAGCGAACTCCTTTGTCGTTTATAGTGTTTTTCCTGGTTATACGGAAATCCTCGAGTATTAGCGTCGCATCGGGTGTGCGGCGCTTATTAACTTTTTTGTCCCAGATGCGGCGCTTATTCCAGGGTAGCGCTTAATCGAGGGCGGCGCTTCTTCGAGTAAATACGGTATTGTATAATTGAGCATCTTTATATGATTGGTATAAAAACTAGTCTTACCATTACGATGAAGATCAATGGACATCACTAATAATTATATGCCTAAAGAGCTTTGTTCCTTACTTTGAAGATAACTAATGTACTTAAAAATTCTTTTATTTATATCAAAGATAAGAGGATATCGGCCAGTTTCAGCCTGGCACGCAATATTAGAAGCATTGTTACTCACTTGCAAATATATTCCTGCAAGCTCTCACGCTTGATTCAAATATGATAATAATAATTATAATAATAATAATAATAATAATAATAATAATAATAATAATAATAATAATAATAATAATAATCACATTTATTAAAATGTGAGTTGTTGCCGTCTTGCTTGGCACAATTTCCAAAAATATGTTAACTCAGACCCATGGAACGAAAACCATGTGCAAAATCATTAAATGACAATACCTTCCTCGCGATCTCTGATTTTTGAAGTGAAAAACACTGGGAGCGAACTATAGCGCTGATATTATCAACTAACGTCGGTCCTTTTGGATAACCGTTTTCTCGATAACTTCGCCTTCGGCAGACTTCGGAAGAGCTCGGACTTCTTCGTAAGACTTCGGACTTCTTCGGGAATCTTCGGAAATGATCGTGTCGTCTTCAAAAATCCCAGCACTCCCAGAATATAAATCTCACGCTTATATCTCAGAAAAAGTTGGCAGGTATACAAATAGGGTTTACAAAACTGTAAGTGCAAGACCGTTTTCACTCGGTGAAGTGTCCGGGTACTTGAAGTCTGATTTGATAAAGAGACCCCGGACTTAACTCAATAACTCAAATAATAAATAACTCAAAATAGGTGAAATCATTGTGTCAACAGGTATACAAGGGTTTACAGGGGATTACAAGGGTACACAAGGGTTTACAAGGGATTCCAGGAGTATACGAGGGTATACAAGGGATTACAGGGGATTACATGGGTATACAAGGGAATACATTGGATTACAGGGGATTTCGAGGGATTACAGAGGATTACAGGGGTATACAAAAAAGGTTACATGGGATTACATGGGATCACAGGGGTATACAAGGGGTAACAGGGGTATGCAAGGGTTTACAAGGGTACACAATGGAGTACATGGGTGTACAAGGGTTTACATGGGATTACAGGGGTATGCGATGGATTACAGGATATACAAGAGAATAACAGGGGTATACAAGGGTGTACAAGGGAATACAGAGGTATACAAAGGTATACAAAGAATTACAATGGATTACAGGGGTTTTCAAGGGATTACAAAGGATAAAAAAGGGTATACAAGAGGGGATTACAAGGGTTTACTGGGGATCACATAGGTATACAAGGGTTCACAAACGATTGCAAGGGTAAAGGAGAATATAAGAGAATACAACAAGGGAATACAAGAATATGCAGGAGAATACATTAGCGAATACAAGATAATACAAGGGAACGC
>JAHPZR010001744.1:12500-34115 GCA_019787425.1 Platygyra sinensis
GCATCTAAAAAGAGATTAAAAGACTAGAACTAGATTCATATACAATTATTAAAAACTATCTGCCCCTAAAAAAAAAAAAAAAAAACAGAAAACGCTCTTTTAGTCGATTCTAATTTAACCCTATTAATTTCTCCTGTATTTTTAAAGTTTTCCAAACTGCGCTTCGAAAATACTCGTGAAAATAATCTTTAACTGCCCTCGGGTCCATGCAGTTACAGTGTACATACACCAAAAAAATGTAGGAAATGGAAGTGTCATTTCTCTTCATGGAACAATGTTGGCACAAAATGATACATGTAGATGATATAATTACAGAATTTAATCATATAATATGAATTTATGCTCCTCACCAGAATACTTCGGTGTATATAATGATCTTCCACTACAAAATCATCAACAGATGCTTGCAAATGTGTGCGGCTGTTTAAACCACATGACGGCGTATCTCTGTTTGTTGGACCGTAGTTATAGGACACGCAGTTGGGTTCTTGGAAGCACTGTGTTTCGCACATCGATTTTCTTTGAACGGTCATATTTCTGATCATGTTATTTTTAAGAAACCTGTTCTCGAGTTGTGGTTGAAACTCAATGGTTCGGCAGTCATCTGAAATAGCTAGGAAATGGACTCGGCATTTCGTTACTAAATAACTTTTTTTTGGCAAACCCAATCTAAGCAGTGCCAACAACTAAATCAAAAGTTATTTAATCAAAATACAACAGCACCTCCCCTACCCTATCCATGTCTTACCCCCTCCACCCCAGAGGATGAGCTAAACACACAATAAGGAGTTTAAGCAAAGACAACGGCGACGGCGGGGAGGACGCCTTGAAAAACTGAATTTATATTTTACCTTCGAATGTCGTAACTCTGCAAATCTGTTCAGTACGGCTATCGGTCTAAAAATTTGCTCAGGCTAAAAATGCACCGACAGCAAACATTTCTAAAAGAAGTCGATACCAAAAATTAGTCATTGCGGTTCGTGTTTTCCAAAATACATAGATTTTAATCATTTCACGCTGTAGTTTTGAAGAGGACGGCAAAGTAATGTACAGAGATTCAAAACGCACGTGCATAGCTGTTGTTTTCCTCATTAAACCTTTTGTCTGAAACGCTCTCGTCGCCGCTGCCATCGCCGTTCCCTGATTCTCGACGGCTACCGTAGTACAAGCAGTGACAACACTGATCCAAAACACTAATTAACCAAACTCGCCGAACTAAAACAACGTTAACCACCTCAACAAAATATGTGTCTAGTACACGGTTGGTAACAACATAAAATCATTAACATAATGTAACTGTTTGCAGTAGCCAATTTATGAAAAATGGGTCAAATAATAAATTGCATAAAACGTCACTAGAATCGCGTAAGGAACTTAATAGGCAATCTTTCTTTTTATGTTCCTTTTTTTTTTTCTTATTTATTTTTCGATCCTTTCAATTTCTTTAATTTCTTGTTATTCATGCGTTTTATGGCACAAATAAAGCAATTTAGAAAGATCTGCGAGAGAACTCTGCTTTGGTTATTGCTTTTCTTTTTTCTTCAAAATACCTAGGTTGTTAGTAATGCTACCTATGCACATGCTTCAAGCCTTGAAAACATCCCTAGCTCCTTTTTTGATGGATTATCTCCTGACTAGTCTTAACTGAGAAACGTATTATTCTACAGCCTACACTTTTAGAATGTCTTCTAGTAATCGGAGATTACAAAATTCCTGCGTGTAAACAAAGATAGGAAAACAGGGGGAAAAAAAGGTTGCGGAAAGACATTGGCACAACATCTCCTACCTGTATCCACTGCAGAGATCAAAAGAAAACAGATGTACATTTTACGTTTTGGTAGGTTTCCGAAAGTCTCCATAGCTTTTCCTGGAACTGTCCGAGAGCGAATTAAGCTATGTGCGGATGACTTAGTGAAAATACAATTGATTTTGTCTGAATTGATAGCTTAATACGGTTTGTGCCCCCTGATGTTATCACCTGTGAGATGTTTTTAGAAGAAAAAAAAATAAGGGCTCTGTACATAATTAAGACAACCAAACTAATTCCACAGTCTGACTAAGACCCAAAATAGAGACTTGCTTAAGCCGTCATCAATAAAACACTTTATTTTTCCTATTCTACCTAGCCGGGAACTCATGAGACAAGAAACCATACAGAAATAATATTATTTTGAAAAGTGTCTCCTTTGTAAGCGGTCGTTATGAAACGAGGACGAACTTTCAAAACTGTCTCCTTTGTAAGCGGTCGTTATGAAACGAGGACGAACTTTCAAAACAAAACCAAAAAAGTCAAATCCTGTGGTTTCACTGAATATTGATACTAATGAACAGAATAAATTTGTTCTTTTTTAAAGAACGAGAGCATTAATTATCTCTTAGGCAGTATAAAAATGGTTAAGGTTTCTTGGCGAAGAAAAATCACTACATCCAAATGGATCAGTGAAGAATGAAATTTGTTAGCTACTTGAGAATCCCACCAAAAGTAATACTAGATTGTGAAATGATACTTGGTCCTTAAAGCTGGTGTTATTTTGTAAATAAGGCAAACTTGCTTAGCAAGATGCCGTGGAAAGACAATTGGTCTATATCCCCCAATACCTCATGTAAGTCCGGGGGTTTAAAATTTCCATTTAAAATGCCGGACTTGGGTATAAATAATCCTGAGTATTGCAGTGAGCAATGGATGGGTTTGGGTATTATACATTTTATTTCTGCAAAGTGCCATTTTCCCTTGAAATTCATAACGAGCTAAAAACTTGATAACTTAAAATGAAAGATAAACGTTAAGCTGTCCTATAGTGTCTTCCACTGCTTGCTTGACCTCCCTGATGCTCCTTCTAGCAATACAAGATCGGGTTTAGAGATGAGCTCAAGTAGAGTACAGTTGATGCAGATATCCAAGTCAAGCTGTTTTTCTATTCCGTTTACAGATTTATGACACAGTCGCATCTCCCCAAGGAACATTGCAAGGAACTAATGCCAACTGCACCTACAAAATGCTGGACGCCGTCTATTTGCATCCTTCTATATGTTGAGTGGAATCGTCCCTCCGTTTGCATGTCCTTCGGAAACTTGGTTTTGTGGGCTTGTGATCTTTGTGCAAAAGACAATGGAAACTACCAGAAAAAAGAGCCAAGAGAAAAGCGATGACGTTCGTGGCAATGTCACTTTTCCAAACCCAGATCAATCCAATCGAAAACCCAATGATCCAAAATCAAGTCATTGCTACAACTACACGTTTCGGTGTTACAACAGGTCTGTATCTCAGTCCTAACAACAGGGCGAGAAGTCTGTCCACATGTGTTTCGGTAGATGTCATAACAGATACGTATACAACACACAAATTTAAACTTAAAGCCAAACACGTAAAAGAAAAATATTAACGTGATAAAAAATGATTCAAATCCATATATATTAAAGAAGACGCAATCACCCTTGCATAGAGTGGTAGTGCAAAAAGCGCAACTCCTGGATCTCTGATCGACACGAATCGAAATAAAAGTTTCGTTGCAGGATGAACAGACAAGACTTTATGAAGAACAACCTTAGGGGGAAAATGCCTCGCAAATGTATCCTAGCGTAAAATTACACTCCAAATCATTCCATCCAAAATCATCATCGCCAAAACGGTATTCACCAATTGAAAGGGGTCCCTTTATTATATGGACACAATGCTGATTACCACCCAAGTTGTTGGGATCTTGAAACCAGTCCTCGTAGTCTCTTAGCGAGCTACCATCTGCCCATATCCAGTCGCCTTCTTGCACCTGATCGGTAAGTCCAACCCAAAAGGTCACTCCAGATGCGTTCAGGTACATACTTTTTATGAAGTCGTTCTCTTCTGCTGACTCGATCTTTACCAGTTCTGCTCCAAGACCTTGACACTTTGCAAGTGCGTTGTCCCATGTTTCGGGCACCGTGAATAGCTTGTAACATGAGCCAAGAAGTGAGCCCGTCCCCGAAATGAAGTCTGAAGAACATATTTTAAAAAAGTAATTTTGTTATGAAATCATTTCAACTAAATACGCAAATCTTAAGTCTAAAGGCTGGTATTCACTAGCGAACGAATGTTGTAGTAAATTGCACTGTTTTATTAAACTCAATGTGCTCTCTTTTTTATATTCTACATGTGTTTTTTGTAGAGTATCAAATCACAATGTCAATCACGTGTCCTAGTCCATAATATTCATCACATCTCCCTTCTCCAAACAAAGAGAAAGAATGGGAATCTACAGTTTCACTCAAGACATGACGGTAGAACCTTCTTCCGGGTCGAGACTCTTGGCTGAACAGGTTCCGGTTCTGCGGGCTCTGCGTGAAAGTTGTCAGGGCTGGTTTGGTATATTTCACTCGGATCTGGTGGGGTTTCTTCCGTCTCAGGCTCGAATGGTTGGGATGGTCCTGAGATGATGTGCGGAGGTTCACCAGTTTGTAGGAGGTCACGTCGATTGCGCCGATAATCTTGCCCGTTTGTTGTGGTAACAATACAGGATCTTGGTGTGTTGGCTGACTCGGATACAACTGCGGGTACCCAAGTACTTCCTTGACGGAGGCGAACATTTTCATTTGCCTTCAGGGGCTGTAAGGGCTTTGCTCCTTTGTTGTAATACAATGCTTGCTGCCTTTGACGCGATTCTTATTGTTGACGGACATCGGTTGGCACACAGGGCTGCAACAGTTCCTTTGTTGCTGGAATCTTTGTCCTTGCTGTGCGGCTCATGAGAAGTTGGGAGGGAGAGTATGTCATCCCGGTGACTGGAGTATTGCGGTATTCCAACATGCCAATGTATGGATCATCAGCTTTCTTGAGTATTCTCTTTACGGTTTGTACAGCTCGCTCACTTAGCCCATTGGATTGAGCGTATGTTGGTCTTGAGGTAGTCAGCTTGAATCCCCAGCTGCTGGGAAAATCCTTGAACTCTCGGCTGTTGTACGGCATGTTGTCTGACACTAGTTCTTCAGGAATTCCTTGTCTCGCGAATATTGACTTCATGTGCATGATAACTGTTCCAGCTGTCTTGTCTTGCAGCAGGCTAGTCTCGATATACTTTGAGTAGTAATCTACTACGAGGAGGTATGTCTTCCCTTTATGTTCAAAAAGGTCGGAACCCAGCTTCTGCCATGGTCGGTCAGGTATCTCATGTGCTATCATGGGTTCTTTCTGATTTCTGTTCCTGTAGGTGGAACATGTGCTGCATTTTGAAACCGTTTCTTGAATATCATTTGACATTCCAGGCTAGTAAACGGTTGCTCTTGCTCGGGATTTGCATTTTTTCCACCCCAAGATGGCTTTCGTGTATCAGCATGAGAATATTCTTCCTTGATGCTCTAGGTAAAATGACTCTCTGTTCATTGAACAGCAGGCCTTCTGCTTCGCTCAGCTCGTGTCGTACGTTCCAGTAGGGGGCGATGCTTGGATGTACAGCTTGCTTGTTGTCTGGCCAGCCATGTATGATTTGTTTCCGAAGTGATTGAAGGGATTCATCCTTCGCAGTCTCCTCCTTGAGCTCAGCAATTTTTTCGGGGGTAGCTGGCATTCTTGCTACAAAACTGTGCACCATGACCTCTATATCTTCACTGATATCTTGTTGTTCATTGCTTCCTGTTAGGTAAGCTCTCGACAGAGTGTCGGCGATGAACATGTACTTTCCAGGTACATACTGGACAGTTGGCTGATATTTCTGTATTCTGATGGCTGGTTTGTTGACATCAAAGAATCGTAGAACGGGGCTGCTTGTCTAGTGAGCGGTCGTGTTCGTCATACCATGACCACTGTGCTTGTTTTTTGAGTAGCGAGCGCAGGGGAGCCGTGATTTCTGACATATTTGGTATGTACTGCGATAGATAATTGACCATTCCTAGTAGGCGCTGTAAGTCTTGCTTGTTTTGTGGCTGCGGCATTTCGACGATGGCTTTGATCTTGTCAGGGTCTGGCCTGAATCCTTCACCACTTACAATACTTCCTAGGTACTTGACTTTGTCAATACGTAGTTGGATTTTCGTCCGATTGAACTTGATGTTGCGTTCCTTGGCGCGATCTAGCACCAGCTTAAGTGCTGTGTCATGTCCTTCTCCATCAGCGCCTGCGACATTGATGTCATCATGTACTGCTAACACGCCTGGGATGTCAGAGAAGTTGTCATCAACCATTTTCTGTGCTACATCAGACGCTGAACAGACACCAAATGGCATTCGGTTGAATTTATACCTTCCGAATGGCGTGTTGAACGTGCACAAATAGGAGGATTCTTCATCCAGTTTCTTGTGCCAGTAGCAGTTACTCATGTCGATGACAGTGAAGACTTTCATTCCGCTGAGTTTGCTTGATATGGTTTCAGCTGTTGGGGCCTTGTAATACTCTCTTTTGATTGCCTTGTTTAGGTCTTTCGGGTCTAAACAAAGTCTAAGTGATCCATCTTTTTTTTCTACGATGACTAAGCTATTCACCCAGTCGGTGGCCCGATCCAGTTTGCTTACTACTCCTTAATTTGTGAGCTTCTCGAGTGTTTCTTGTAGTTTTGGCATGAGGCTTAATGGTACTTTCCTCGGAGGGTGAATCGTTGGCTTAGCATCTGTCGATAGTTCGATGTGGTATTCGCCTTCGACGAGGCCTAATCCTGTGAAGACATCATCGTATTCTGCAAGTAGATCTGGCTGATTTTCCTGAACTTCGCCGATGTTGTTTATGCTAATTAGTTCCAGATCACGGCATGTTTGTTACCCAATTAGCGGTTTCGCTTCGTTGATTTCTACCACGTAGAATTCTGCATCGATTGCTTTCGAACCAAGCTTGGTTGTCATCTGACATTTTCCTTCTATTGGCACTCGGGTTCCTCCGTAAGCTGTTAATTTCGTGTTGGTTCTGCGGAGTGCTGGCTTTATCGCGAATATGGCGAATGTGTGCTCGGGTATTACGTTACATTGTGCGCCAGTGTCAATCTTGAAACGGATATCCTCGCCGTTGACTTGGAGGGCAACAAATAATTCATTTCCTGGCGGCTTGTTTAGCGCATCGATTTCTCCTATGAACAATTCCTCCGGGCTAGAATCTTCATTTGGATCTGTTTGTTGTACATCGTGGAGTTTCTGTGGGTTTGGATCCTTGGGTTTCTTGGAGAAACACATTTTCGCGTAGTGATTCTTTCCTTGACATTTGAGGCATGTTTGTCCAAATGCCGGGCATTGCCCTAGCACGCCGGGCCAGCGATAGGTCATAACGCGCCATTTCGAAATTTTTGTTCCCGCGATAATGGTCAGTGGTGTTCCCACTACCTGGTCACTTTCAAAATGGCGGCCCTTCTCGTTGAAATGCACAAGGTAGTTGAAAATTACATTAAAAACGACCCAAATCGTAAGAGTGCCACTGAAATTGGCGGGGAAGTGTTTAACCTTACAAGGGCAGTGATAAAGAAACACACTTTCCCTGGAGAAAAGGCTTACAAATTCCACCTTGCACAGCCTTCGCGGATGCTGGCTAGAACAGTTGGCTACTGGAACAAGAGTATCAAAAGACGAATGAAACGTAAATCCTCTGGCTCTCACCCATGGACGGTTAAATTCAAGTGGAACTTGAACATGGAAGTTTTTGATTGCCTGAAAGTCGCAGCCTTTTCAGGGGGCGATGCGAAGACACACAAGGAAACTCGTGCAGTACATGAAATCCAGTTCAGAAATGGAGACAAGCTCAAGACTCTCTTCTATGAACTGGGCAATAAGTACAAGAGATCATTTGACTTTGAGGACATTTTCACTAAGACTGAAAAGGATAAGTCATTCAGCTGTCTTATTGTTAACAAGGATCATCCAGCTTCAATTAGGTATTCCAAGAATTCTGAGGCGTTGACATTTAAAGCTAGGTATGGGCATTTCAATAGAAACGGAGTACCGCAACATTGCCTTGTTTAGGCTAAAACGAATTCAGGAACGGATTTATAAGCTAATTTTCACAGGATCGCTGCTCGGTCATTTTTTGTTTGATTGCAATTAACTGTAGCTTTAATTTATTTAAACATGTTAAGATTGCACTGATATGCACTGTTTGCACTAATTAAAAGCAAACAAGCAAACTATTGTGTTTCATTCATTTTACTACTAATTTGATGCCAGTCAATGCCACCAACCCTTTTCTTTCTTTTTTTTTTCAGAACTAGACTCACCCACACGTTCACACTGTACAAATGGCTTTATTAATAAGAAATATAATCACTTCTGACAAACTGTTTAAATAATCTCAGACATAAATAAATTTCTTAAGTGTATTTAAATATATTGTTTTCCTAAAGGTAAACATATGTAAATATCTCTAAATGCTATTAAAAAAGTGTGAGCACTCCATAAAACTATAAATAATTATATGACTATAAACGTTCAAATGTATAAATATCTATTTATATTTCCCTCAAAGTGCAATGTATGCTCAATAAATAAACTTCTTAAATGTCTCAGTTTAAGAACTTGTTTTGAATTAAACTTATAAAATATGTATGAGTGTACAGAGCTGATTTCACTGTAAAAAAATGCTTTGTCAAATATAAAAATGTCTTAATTTCAAACATGTAAATATCTAAATTATTATCAAATTATGCTCCAAGTATGCCTTGTAAACTTTATCACATATGATAAGAGATTTCAGTCATTTTCTGGTGCAAAAAGACTAAGAATACAGGAGATTTCAGGGTCTAGCCTTCCTGATGATGCTGTTCTTTCAATGGCACTAAATATATCAGATGAACACAATTCACATTTATGGCTGCCTGGTTTTGTTTGTTGTCCACAACAACAAAATCCATGGGCATTGGTCTCTTTGGGTTCATAAATTTCCTTGCATTTGTGATACTCAACAGTGGAAGGATCTTGTTTTCTTAACCAAACCGAGGTTACATAATCATGTTTCAGGACTGATGTCCATCTAGTTGTCAGGGTTGCATGTTTTGAAAACTGAGAAATTCTGATGTGCTTTGCTTCTCGCCCTTGCATTGAGTTGATCCCTAGCCCAAATCCAAATTTCTTAAACAACAGTTCTGCATGAAATGGTATTGCATACCCAACTGTCCACACTGTTGGTGTAACTTTGTCAAGCAAAATGGAACAAGCATTGAAATAATTCCTGCAGGAATTCTTGAGCTCTTGTAAGACTGTTGCATCAATACATATTCTGGTGAACCTGCTAGTGGCATTCCTTAATTGTAAGCCCACAAAAGCAAATGTATTTACCATTAAGCATTGCAAAGGTGTATCTTGTTGTGAGCTAATAGCCTTAACTAGGCACATAAATTTCTGACTCAAAAGTTTTGTCTCTTTACCTGTGAATCGGTAAGAAAGGCTGCCTTTTCTGCCTTGTGATATCCACTTTCTCACTTTCTTATAGAGCCTACTAGCCCTTATTTCTTTAAGTGTGGCTAGGTGAGAGGCTAATGGGCATTCTGGCAATTTAGAAGGATCTGTGAATGTTGATGGTAACCCACTTTTGTCATTGGCATGAGAAAGCATAATTTCATGCAACTGCTGCCAGGCATTGTTTGCACAATGCAGTGGTTCTGCGTAAACTTTGTCAACAAGCTGTTGCAAATATGGAACAAATTCTTGTCTAGATTTTAAGCTCTTAATATATGCTAACAGTTTTGTTCTCTTGGTAGATTCTGCAAGTTTGCTTTGAGCTAGTTCTTCTTTCTTAGCATTTACTTTAGAAGCCACTGCTAGTCTTTCAGCATATACCCAGGGCTTCCAAGTACAATCATCCCCTGGTCCAAGACTACCATTGACTATACATTTATCATCCTCACTTACATTTCCAAACGGAGAAAAGTAGTGGGCTGCATTGGATAATTCACCACTGAATGTTGACACCCATTTCATGTCTGAAGGAACAAGTTCGACTGAAAACTTAACCTTAGTTTTTGATCCTGGAAGAATATAAGTACTTTTTTCAATGGATGTTAGATCTGAAATAAGCTTTTCAGCATACCTAAGCATTGCTGGATGGCTTTCACTGCAATTGGCACCACATAGGATAAAATTTTCATTAACACTTGCAATTCGCTCACCACTGTTTAAAAAGGATAGAAGCCACGCTGTGGCCTCATCATCCTTACCAAAAGGAGCCCCGTCAGCTCCAATAGCAATCCTAAAATGGTTAGGCTCTTCAAAGTTGACTAGCTCTAGAGTGTTAGAGTTTTCAAGACATATATACATGTCAGCTAGCTCTACTAGGAATTCCTCCACATCTCTATAAGCACCATTGGCTTTTTCATCATCATCTAGGTTGTAGCAAAAGTCAGCACAAAAGTCATGTACATTTCCTATGTTGATTGAATTAACATAGTCAATCAGCTTTGCATAGGGGAGCAACTTTGGAACTGGTGCGTTGGGCATAAATTTAAGCCCAGTTCTTTTACAGTTACCTGTACTAGACATTGTTGACAAACTTAAACGGACACTTTTATACTTCTCTTTACTCATTAACCCTTTACTGTAAAGAACTTTTAAGCTTCTTAGCTTATTTGCTGTGCTTTCCTCAAAGATGGCTATATCTTCTTTAACAATTTTGCCTATAACCTTTGTCTTCATTTTTCTACTTTTGCCAACATAATTGACTAGTGTGGCTGGTGTGGCTTGTTTGACAAGTGTAAGCCAAAGTCCATCTAAAGCAGGGCCTTTGCTCTTACTACTTCCTGCATGAATTTCACCACACATTTCGAGGGTTTCCTTTCTTCTTCTTTGACAAGATCTCTTTGCACTTGGGGATCCAAACTCTTCAGAGTTATCAGCTGAAAGGGAGGTTGGATGGTTCTTCCTCTTCTCTAGTTTCCGCTTTGTAAAAGTACTTCTACCAACTTGTGCTTGTGTCGTCGAAGCATCTTCTACAACATGTACAGCCGTTTCCTGGATAAGGACTTGTTCCTGACATTTTTTCACCTGTTTAGGATTAGCAAAATAACATCAGTGTCTCCTGCCATTTGCAGATGCACTCTGGGTCATTTCATTATAAGCTATCATTGTATTTTAAAAGTAGAAATGCATCACTTGATGCACATAACTACAATGGATTTACCAGTGCCCATGTATAATAATGCACAAGTGAGCAAAATATATCATACTGTAAAAATAACTTGTCATGTTAGCTGTAATATAAACCAAAGCATGCTATTTAGGTTGGTCAGAGTAAATAAACACTGTAGGTACACTCTATGGACACTTCAAAAATTCTGTTGGGAATAACAACAGGAGAAGTCTACCACAACAACCTTGGTGTATGGGGAGCCTTGTGTGATTCCAGAATCATACATTGACTGTACTCCCATAATACATCTTGTTTATCCCCCCAAAATTTTGCCTAAACACTGTTTTAATTATTTTTCTTGATGCACATAACTATAATGGATGTACCAGTACCCATGTATAATAATGCACAAGTGAGCAAAATATATCATACTGTAAAAATAACTTGTCATGTTAGCTGTAATATAAACCAAAGCATGCTATTTAGGTTGGTCAGAGTAAATAAACACTGTAGGTACACTCTATGGACACTTCAAAAATTCTGTTGGGAATAACAACAGGAGAAGTCTACCACAACAACCTTGGTGTATGGGGAGCCTTGTGTGATTCCAGAATCATACATTGACTGTACTCCCATAATACATCTTGTTTATCCCCCCAAAATTTTGCCTAAACACTGTTTTAATTATTTTTCTTGATGCACATAACTATAATGGATGTACCAGTACCCATGTATAATAATGCACAAGTGAGCAAAATATATCATACTGTAAAAATAACTTGTCATGTTAGCTGTAATATAAACCAAAGCATGCTATTTAGGTTGGTCAGAGTAAATAAACACTGTAGTACACTCTATGGACCCTTCAAAAATTCTGTTGGGAATAACAACAGGAGAAGTCTACCACAACAACCTTGGTGTATGGGGAGCCTTGTGTGATTCCAGAATCATACATTGACTGTATTCCCATAATACATCTTGTTTATCCCCCCAAAATTTTGCCTAAACACTGTTTTAATTATTTTTCTTGATGCACATGACTATAATGGATGTACCAGTACCCATGTATAATAATGCACAAGTGAGCAAAATATATCATACTGTAAAAATAACTTGTCATGTTAGCTGTAATATAAACCAAAGCATGCTATTTAGGTTGGTCAGAGTAAATAAACACTGTAGGTACACTCTATGGACACTTCAAAAATTCTGTTGGGAATAACAACAGGAGAAGTCTACCACAACAACCTTGGTGTATGGGGAGCCTTGTGTGATTCCAGAATCATACATTGACTGTATTCCCATAATACATCTTGTTTATCCCCCCAAAATTTTGCCTAAACACTGTTTTAATTATTTTTCTTGATGCACATAACTATAATGGATGTACCAGTACCCATGTATAATAATGCACAAGTGAGCAAAATATATCATACTGTAAAAATAACTTGTCATGTTAGCTGTAATATAAACCAAAGCATGCTATTTAGGTTGGTCAGAGTACATAAACACTGTAGGTACACTCTATGGACACTTCAAAAATTCTGTTGGGAATAACAACAGGAGAAGTCTACCACAACAACCTTGGTGTATGGAGAGCCCTGTGTGATCCCAGAATCATACATTGACTGTTTTCACCATTTCCATAATACAACTTGTTTATCCCCCAAAATTTTGCATAAACATTGTTTTAATTCTTTGGGAGGATTGTAAATCCCCAACTGAAGACAAATTTAAAACTGTTTTTTTTTTAGGGGGGTGGGGGGTTTTCAACAAGGTGTATTATGGGATCATTAAAACAGTGAATTGTGCGGCAAAGAATTAGCTGTGGGCAGAAAAATCGCAAGCTGCTAATACATTTTGAGCAGACTGAAAAAGTGAATGAATAAATACCTTTACTTTTATCTTTTCTAGCTGCTTCCTTTCATTTTGGTATGTACGGGAATGGGCAATGAATTCCTCCTGCATCTGTTTCCTTCTCTGAGCCAGACCACCAACTGGAAACCTTTCCTTCATCACTGTTCTCATTGTCCTGGACCTGCATCTACCTTTCTTCCCCATGCTGTACAGCAGTCAAATTATAAACCCAATTAAAATGCAGTACAGTTTGATAAAGGAAATTGAGGTGTATAACTTCCACAAAAATTGAGAGTTGTTCACTTATTTGTTCGAAATTACATTGTATGTTCTACATTTTAGTGTCTGGTAGTTATAATATAATTACTAGTAATAGGGGATTAAAAAGGATGATCTTCTATTTCCCATTTTTACATTAATTATTTGGGGTAGAGAAACTTAATTTATTTGATGTTTCTGGTGGTAGTAACCAACATAATAATTAATCATATGCTTGTGGGTAGGAAATGCAACTACCGTATTTAAAGACAGTGCTTAAAAATGTCATATTTATGCTTTAGCCCAAAGTTCAAGCCTTGGTATTACATTTTTTTCCTGTTTTTACATTTGATAAGGTAACAGATACGCTTTAAATGCTGTAATTTGCATCATCTAATTTATATTTTCCTTGATAATGGAGTCATGACTACTCCGAAACGTCGGATTTTATCGTTCGTTTTTACAGTTTTATATGTGTTAAGTTACATTATGTAGCTTAAAAGCAATACCTGTATCTTATGAAAGTGAGATTTGACTTGAGACTGGTTCCTGTCAACACTTCAGCATTCTTGGAATACTAAATTGAAGCTGGATGATACTTGTTAACAATAAAACAGCTGACTGACTTGTCCTTCTCTGGCCTGGGTTAGCATGGTGACTTGTTCATAGTAATCCTCAAAAGGAGATATGAAAAGGCATTTAACATAATTTCCTGATATAGCTCAAGCAGTACAAAAACATTTACAGGTGTGTATTATATATATAAACCACCCTCTAGTTAGCTCAGTTGGTTGAGCACCAGACAGCTGTATGAAAAGTTCAAGGGGTCAAGTCCCACACCAGACAATCACTGAGGAAAAATTGCTACCTTTGCTGTGTCATCTGCAATAGGTTAGACTTTCTAGTCTTCTTGGATAAATGTATACCATAGATCTTATCTCCTGCATCTTCTCTTTCATGGTTTGGTAGGGGGCAATAAAGAACCCACATCACCATTTGTAAAGAATAGGGAATTCTTCTGGTGATTGTGGTCTGACCTAAAGGGTTGGTTTTTCACCTGAGTTCTATAGCCTTCTCTGTGCCTTTACCCTTGGACATAGGTTTCCAAGAAAAATTGCAATAAATTTATATAATAAATTAAATTGTTGGTAAACATACAGTACATGACTTAACTGGTAGGGTGCTGAAATTACATTCTACATGCACAGATTTCCCAAGTATGACGACTGGCAACTTGTGATCCTAAAAAGAAAATAAAAACAGGCATTAAACACGGCTTTCCAAACAGGAATACAGCAGAGTTAAGCTTAAGCTAATAAGTAAGCCTAAAAAAATTGAAATGTAACCTTTATGTATTAACAGTTACCAGGAATTCTACTTACTTACATGTAAGATTGCATCCCACCAAGCTTTGATTTGTCAGAAAGTTACAAAGATTCTGGTTCCATGCGATCTCTGGTCTTAAAATGTCAACACCTCAGAATTCTTGGAATACCTAATTGAAGCTGGATGATCCTTGTTAACAATAAGACAGCTGAATGACTTATCCTTCTCTGTCCTGGGTTACATGTAGCATGGTGACATAAATAAGCACTGGTTTCGAAAAAAAAAATAATAATAAAGCAGAGTTAAGCTTGCTTCAAATGTCACGCCAAGACTGTTTCCCTATAGAATACTCTTGAGAGAGTACCTCGGGCGGTCCAAATTTTTGCTGTCAAAGGGTTAAAAATCTTCCTAAAACGGGTGATCGTATGAAACTGCAAAGATTGGTAGAGGTAACTATCGTTTTAGAATTCAGAGTTTAACTCCGTTAAAGGAAGTAGGCTCTCCCAGAAAAATATATCACATTGACGATGACACATCATCCTTGCTACAACAATGACCCAATCAAGGTAATTTTTTTCTCGTTTTATGTAACGTACCTTTATACAACTGGTACCAAAATGGAGGTCTTGAAGTACTCTTTCAAAATGGCCGCAACAGATAGCTCCAGATGTCCTATGTATCCCGTGATGCTTCAAAGTTCATGAATAATTTATGTCATTATTTCAAACACGTGGATGTTTCCCGCGTCCGCCATATTGAACGGAAAATCCGCTGGTTTAATTGGCGCAATTTGCGCGCCCGCTGGCCCGGCGTGTAGATCATGATTTGTGCCACAACGAATGCAGGGCGAGGATCTTCTGTAACCACTTCTCGTGCCCTTAACTGGATATTTTGGGTTGGTTAGTCTCCTGTCGTTTGTTAGTGCTGCTGCTTCAACGGAATTGTTGAGTTCTTGTGTTTGAGTCTTGCTTGTTTCGGCAGCTTGGACGGCGTCGATCGCCTTTTCTAAGGTGAGTGTGTTGTTGCGGAGTAGGCGCTCTCTTGTGTTGTTGTCGTCTATCCCGCAAACGATTCGGTCTCTAATGACACTGTCTTGCAGGTCCCCGAACTCACAGGTCTTTGCTTTGCTGCGAAGGTCAGTTACGAACGCGTCGATGGTTCCACCATTCTGTGTACAGGAGTTGAAAATGTGACGCTCGTAGGTGGTATTTTTCTTTGGCGAGCGGTATGCTTCAAAAGTTTCTATTATGGGAACCAGTTTGTCTTTTTGCTCTTCTGTGAAGGAGAACGTGTCGTACACTTCGAGTGCTTCTTCTCCGATCGTGTGTAAGAAGATGGCGCATTGCGTCGCTTCTTCTTGTTTATCGGCGCCACTTGCTTTCGCGTAGAGACTCCAGCGGAGTTTCCATTTCCTCCAAATCTCCGCTATGTTTCCTTCCAACTTCAGCGGGCCCATAGGCTTCATGTGCTCCATGATTTACGATCCGCTATTCTGACACCATGTAGTAAATTGCACTGTTTTATTACACTCAATGTGCTCTCTTTTTTATATTCTACATGTGTTTTTTTGTAGAGTATCAAATCACAATGTCAATCACGTGTCCTAGTCCATAATATTCATCACAAATGTAGTCGGAATCGTAGTCAGAAGAGTAGAGTGATACGATGTAGTGAAAATGAAACTGACAGAGTCGGAAGCAGAACACCCATTTCGCTTATGACTCTGTCGCTTACAATCCAGTGAAAGCTGCATTATTGAAATCGCAAGCAGAAACCAAAGAATGAACCAATCACATTTTGGGCTTTATGATTGGCTTTTGCTTCCGATTTCGACAATCTGGTTTCCACTGGATCATAAGCGACTCAGACGTAAACGGACTCGGGAGATATAGAAGCGTTCTGATTTTTCCGACTCCGATTCCGTCGAGCTTATGATTGCGCTTACGACTCTGATTTTCGATTTTCACTAGGTCATAAGCTCTCTTAGGACTAAGACTTCGACTCCGACTCCGACTCCGTCGCTAGTGAAAAGCAGCCTTAAGCATGTGGTTTAAAATCAGCGTTCATAGGGTAAGCAGAAATATTATGACATTTATGACATGCTGCAGTGTGTTTGATGGTTCAATTTATCTTCTCTTAAGGACGTTCGCGCTAATTGTTTCTGCGCATCCTTACTGCGCGCGCGAATCACATGCCGCGTCATGCATTGAGCGCGCGCGCTAAGTACTAAAATGAACAATGATAGGGCAGATGGCCATTGCTAGAGCTTTGATCGGATTTAACGATCTTGGACGTTCGGTGACCCCTACTTTTCTTTACAGAAACAGATTTAATTTACAATTATCGCTACATTGTCCAAAAATTAACAAAAAATCAATGTGGGAAGTTGAAAAAATTTCAAGGTTTCTGTCCACGGGACATGGAATCCTGCCATCTTACGGCTGCAAGGCGCGTGAAACTATGGTCGCTGAATGCGAACTTGTTCTTTGAGGAACCTTCGCTTAATAGGTTCATTTACACCATATTTGGCTGATAACACTTCTCTTCAAAGCTCCAATTGCAATATTTTGGGACTTGTAGCCACTGTGGTCTTCTTCTCTAACGAAGCCCGATTTACGCAGATTTAGGTGTTCTTCCGGGCATGTTCTCTCCAAACCGAAGTCGGTGACCCCCCAATTTTTTACATTTCTGACATCACTAACTCATCATCTTTCAATGGTAAAATTTTCAGAAAAAAATCAATGTTAGAAAAATTTCCCGCGAACGTCCCTAAGATGAACAAAAAGCACTTACCTGATTCACAAAGACATCTGTAACCTTTAGTTGTGAACCCAGCTTGACATACAAAATTTACCGAACAGGGGCTGCTTTGGCAGGAATTCTAATTAAACAACAAGATTGATAGCAACAGCACACTTCTAAGTATAAAAATAATATCTGAGTAATCTCTAAAGCAAAACCACAGTTCAGTACATGGCATTTTACAGCGAAAAGGTGAGTGTTATTTGTTTTTGTGTGCTTCGTACCCTTTGGACGTCTGAGTCCGAGCCACGAAACCTACGTAACGGTAGCAGCAGTTAAAGGAGACTGAAAGATTGAAGGCCTCCTCAAGATTAATTAATAAATTATTTAAAATTAGTATAATTGGAACCAGTTATATTTATCTTCTATTTACGTTATTTATTTATTTATTTATTTATTTATTTATTATTATTATTATTATTATTATTATTATTATTATTATTATTATTATTATTATTATTATTATTATTATTATTATTATTATTATTATTATTATTATTATTATTATTATTACAAGTGAAACCGGTATAACAATATATAATTATAAATCCCATAGAAAATTGGTAAATGTGAAAAGGTTAAAAAAAAAAAAAAATAGATTAGTGTGTATAAATTTAAGGCCTGAATATTTTTCCAAATATTTTTGTCATGAATTCCAGATTGGATTTATAACCTTCATGCAATAAAGTGTTAGTATACACATGTAACCCTATTGGGTTCTGGGATTTTCATATCACATAAATAGCTATAAACTTTATATAACTTGTCTTCTGTGGGAATCAATGTTGTGACAATTTTATATTTGAGTTCATCATTGACTAAGAGGAATGCCATTGCAAAGTCTTTAGTCACCTGCAAATATAAAAAAAAGAGTAAGCAAAAAGTATTTATTTTGCTGAAACTGCTATTTTTCTAACATGTAGACTGTAAATGGCCTTCTCAGTGTGTGAAAAAAAAACTGACTGTTTTCATGTTGGCCTCTAGAGTGTATCCAATCCTTTGCCATTTGCTAGATACCCAAATATCATTTATTTGTTGATGTTTCCAAAGAAAATATGGGACTTTGGGTTAGCATATAATAGTGTCACCTTGCCCAGTTTAGACCTGGGCCAGGCAAGGTGGTTATTAAATTTTTTGGACTCTGTAGTTAAAGCTAGTTTTTTTTTTTATTCTGTTCATCTCAAAATGAAAGGTTACGGGCAGAAATGTATGTTTGGTTTTCTTGTAAAGCAATAAAGTTGTCAACAAAAACTAAGCTGGAGTTTTTTTTAATCAAATTCACAGCTACTACTTGGCTACTCCCCCCCAAGGGGGTACTCCACTATGAAAATGTCGGGGGTGCTTGTTGAAAAGGTACCAAAAACTTATTTTGTGGGCGTGGCCTGGACTTTATTTACACCCCTAAGAGATACCATTTCTGTTAGTAATAACAGAATAATTTTCAGTGGCATTACTATTTTTAAGTAAAAATTCAGAAATATAACTACGATTTCAGTCATTTTTTTTTCAAGGCCATGACCTTTGAGACCCCTAAAGGTACTGCAGCAGTCATTTTAGGTTTTAAAACCCCAAGCAGTACCAATTCACAAATTTCACCCCCTGAAAGGTACGACAAGCACCCCTGTTACTTTTAAAGGGGATTACCCGCCCCGTGGGCTACTTCCCACATAAATGAAGAATCCTTTTTGACAAAGAAATAAAATTCTACATCTTAAGTCCTCATTAGGTACACATCCACTCTCTACTGGCAGTTAATAATGCACACATGGAGCTTGCATTGATTAGCAAGCGAAACAGTGTCTTAAAAAGGGGAAACATTTTCCATGTAAAACCTAAACTGGACGAAAGTTAAAAGCTTAAATGTTCAATCCCTTGTACATCAGACGAATTCAAAAAAGCCTGGGTCTTGTCAAAGTGCAAGCCAACACATCATGCAAGCAATTTAAGTTAATAGAAATAGCACACTGGTTAACCTCTGAATAGCTCTCTAGCTATATAGTTAGCCTAAACAGTTCTTTAGTTAGGTTGAGCCTGAGGTTAGGTTATTTATTAGAGTCAGGGATTTCTGGCTTGTATGCAGGGTTCTTGTTAAGAGGCGGTAACCGGTAATTTTTACTGGCTGTTCAAGTAAATGTTACCGGCTGTTTCACTGAAATATTTACCGAAATTATCCAACGAATGTTCGTCTGTTCAAAGGTTAAATCCCATTTCGTTTATGGGAAAAAATTGCTTTCCCTTCGAACCAATGCTGTGAAGATATTTAGCAGATGTTACCGCTTTGAAAATACATCATTTGTTGAAGCAATCCAACTTGTTTTTCCACCCCTCGAAACGACGTTCGCCATGTTTCCTTTCCATTCCTCTCGCGGCCAGGGGAAACCCCCCATAATCCATTGAGAAACGTTTACAAAATGGCGTCCACACGTGGAAAACGACAGAAAGGTCTGTTAGAATTTGGTTTTCAACCAAAGCGTCAGAAAAGCGGTGGTGGGTAAAAATCAATAAAATAGTACAGTATAACCTACTTTATTTTGCTGAGTATTAAATTAATTTAACAGCCGCTGACACGCGACAGTGATCGATACGAACGTCAAGTTAACACTTGAAAACGCTTGCCCGTGCATTGTCTTCTGAATCCTGAGTTTTGAGCACTTGTATTTTCCCTGTTGCAGTCAAAGCTTAGTAGTATTTCAAAGTAGTTTTTAGTATTAAGTTTGTTGAAGAAAAGTAATATAATCTTGAAAGAAAAAATGAATAAACGTTGCATAATACTAAAGTGCCACAGTCAATAAATAAAAATGATCACTTTGACTATAACAACAATTTGTTGGTTCATGAAAAAGGGTGCCACGAGTCATGTTAAAAGACACTTTCAATCACAGAAAACCCAGTAGCTCCCGGGGGCTTCGCCCCCTGGACCCCCACCGGGGCACTGCCCCTGGACTCCGGTGGGGGCCTACGCGGCCCCCACACCCCTGGTGTGAAGAGCAGGTAACAAAGTTACCTGCTATTTCTGGTTTTTTACCTTCTATGAAAAAATTTAGCAAGGAAAATGGCAGACCTTTTATGCGGAAAAAGAAGATAGAGCCTATCCGGCATTATCCGGGAGTTTTTTCGATGAAACCTTGAGAAGGAGAATACGCGGCTATTTTGGAAGTGAGAGAACGCAAACTGTAGTCTAATCCTTGAGTTTTCTGGTTTTAAGCGACGATGTAGACAAAAAAAAAAAGATGTATGTTAAGCCCACCAGTACTGGCCTCCTTCTCCATTACGAAAGTCATGTTGACGCGAGATACAAAAGCAGTCTAATAACCACCATGTTACAACGTACTTGGCGTATCTCGTCTTCATGGCAACACTTCACCGATGAGTGTGAACGACTGGAAATTATGTTTTGTAAGTTGCAATACCCTCAACATATGGTCAAGGCAACTATCCGACATTTCACCAACTCTAGAATTACTGCGCAACAACATCCGCAATTGACCAATGATGAGAACTTGGTCAGAGTTGTCCTTCCATTCAAAGACCAACGCTCCGCTGGTATCGTCAGAAATCGGCTTAAAGACCTTGTGAGCCAGAAAATCAAAGACATACTAAAGATCCGTGAAAAGAAACCGTCCATCGTTAATCAACAACGTGTTGTTCACAAGTTTTCATGTGACCTGTGTGATACAGGTTATTACATTGGTTATACGACCAGACACCTCCATGAGTGGGTTGAAGAATATAAACACAAGCAATCTTCCATTTGTAAACATTACATGTCAGAACATGGAACTATCCCAAGGGATCTGACTGAGAACATCACAGTCTTAAGAAAATGCAAGGGCAAATTTGAATGCCTTTTGTATGAAATGCTATTCATACAAAAGGAAAAACCACCTTTAAACATTCAAAGTGATTCCCTATGGGCGAAACTGTTCATGTAAATTAACATATTGTATATTCGCTCCTTTAAATTTCAACACTGAATTTTTCCTGTCACTTGGTAATGAGGACAAGATGTCCTCGAAACGTCGTGTAATTAATTTAGTATCTCTTCTCTTTTTGTTAAGTTCTATATCTCACACAAACAATGGAAAACAATGCTTGCTCAGGCGTAAGACGCGTTCAAGCAGAAATGTCGGGTTTTGAGGATAATCGTCCTACCTGTAGGGCGGTGTCGGTTTTTAGAAGAAAACGAAAGCGGTTTGCGGTTTCTAAGGAACAAAATATGGCGGTTTACGGAATGTACGACCCCTTATAATAGACCCTCTCAATAGCCCATTGTAGAAACGTGAGAGCACTGGGGCGAGTTTCTTATATTGATCAGATTAAAAATCTAAACATTTCAGCTGAAATGTTCATGAATTAAAAGCTACCCAACCAAG
>JAHPZR010001745.1:0-7500 GCA_019787425.1 Platygyra sinensis
AGCCGTTTAGGCGAAATATGCAGTTAAAAACGCTTTCTAACGAACACAAGCTCAACTTAACGACCATCTGGATTGAAAATGCTGACACCCGATTGGCTTACATAACTTTTATAAAGGGCGAATAGGAGCAATGCAAACTCGATCCTAAACTGCAAACATTAGAATATAAAAAGGTCGCATAACCGTCTTTTCAACGGGAACCTAATTGAGAAACACCTCTATTGTTTCCCTTAATAAACTTGCAACACTCTCTGTCTTCAAACAACAGCTGAAGAGACTCGTATAGAGTGGAAACCGCCGGTCCTGTTGTAGCCACTGCAACTGTTGCAGCAACAATGTGCGTGAAAGCGCCAGACTACCAAGAGGCCATGCTTGTAAAAGCACAACTGCAGTTTGAAGGCTTTGATAATGCGACGCAACCAGAAAACCCACACAGGGAGTCCGTGCGGCCTGTCTTTGCTTTGTGTCACGACTACAAAGTTATTCTAACTCAGGTACTCTACTTAAGAATGATACTCCCCCAACATTTGTGATCCTTCTGGATGCACAGCAAAACATTACACACCCTGCAAAATATGCTTGGGCGTCGCACATATGGAACTGGGGCTGGCCTATCCTTTGGAACATCTTTGAAGTCATTTTTATGGGAAAGTCTTATTTGTTTTAATGCAAACAGCACAATTTTCCTTAGTTGAAAGCATTCCCTGGCATATGTGCACCCACATTTTGGCGTCGTAACTCCTCATTTCGTGGGGCATTTGGGGTCTTTGGTTGGGTACGGGAATTCACTATCAGACCCCCAGCCAACTCATACCTAAAGTCTAAAGCAACCCTCCTAGGTCCTTTTGTTCCCTCCCTTTCATGGCATTCAATGAAAAAGGCATTGTGAATTGCCACCTCTACCTCATGGAAAAGAACACGACGGTACCACTTCATTGTTTTCCTGATACAAGTGTAATATCTTTGCATTTGATCAGCTTGATCAACCCCACCCATGTAATTATTATAAACCTTCAACAAGGGTGGGCAAGGGACATCTCTACTTTCCCCTCCCTCTCCTGCCCCTCGTCGCCGAACAACCCTTGCCTTAGCATTTGCCCGCCGTGGAAATTTGGGGGGGGGGGGGGGTGAATGGTATACAAAAAGTAAACAGCTTTGTTGTCTAGACACGCAACAGCAAAAAGTGGACCACACATTCGCCATTGATATGTGCCCCTGGCCAAGCCCCTGGTTCCCTAAAATACTATATCCTTTGGAAAATCCTTCCTTGAACCCTTGATGGTCCCACAACTATAAATATTGTTTTCAAAGAAATATTGATAAAGATCCACACTTGTGTAAAAATTACCAGTATATAAATGATGACCAAAACCCTCCTATCCGGAGCACAATGCTTTTACCACCCTAGTTGCTAGTCCCACCTCTGCCCTTTCCCCTGGATTTCTCTCTATATACAATCATGGCTGCCTATAAATATATTTGCTTTCTGAATCTGCCAGGACCCAGACTTTGATGCCAAAACGGATTGGCTTACTTGCAATAAACTGGCGGAAGGACAGACGCCCCCTCCAAGGAATCATACACTCATCAATAGAAATGTTCTTATGAAGATTATAAGCTCTTTCAAAGTTGGGAAAAAGCAGTTCCAATTGTGGCTTTATTTTGTGCAGCTTGTCATATCCTGGTTGTCCAGCAGGAACAATAGCTGCATCATCAGAGACATGCAAATAGCGGGAAATTTGGAAGACGCGATTCCTGGGCATCACTTTACCAAAGGCAGGCACATTTGTAAGCCACTTCTGCTGCCAGTATATTTTAGCCTCGGCAATCTGACACTTCCCATGGCAATGCTGAGGTCAAAGAATTCCCTTAGTTCTTCGAGGGTCACATCTTTTCAGGCCCCACCATCAGTGCCAGCAGCCCTCTTCCTTGGTCTATTCAGGTTTGTCATTGTTAATAACAAATTCCACACATGATGGTCAAAAAACAGTTCAAGGTACTCAAGAGCACTTGCCTGCCTCCTCTCACCTCGTCTTGTTGGCCCAACAACACTTGTAAACTATTTTAAACAGGAGGGAGGGGGTGACTCTATTGTTTTCGAGTATCTGTCAGAGACCGACTCATCACTGCCAGCAAAAAGTCGAAGCATCGCTCGGCTTGCCCAGATTTGGCGTCGGGACTTCACTGAATTCAAAGAAAAAGAGGTTGATACAAGCTATCATTGCGCTATTATTCATTAATTTGGCATAAATATGCAAGCTTTGTAGTGGATAATGTCTGTGAGTACAACTGTTTGTTGTTTTGTGTGCGTTTTTTGTTCCAAATTTTATTGAAAACAAATCGGGTCAAGTGGGGTTACCGCCATCTTGACTTCCGGTCAAGTAAAGGCCACCCAAAACGTCCGCCGTTTTCTCTTCAAGTTTTCAACAAAAGTACCTCATAATAGGAGGTTTTGTTCCTTTTTGATATAACTTTTGATATAACTTGTTAGTTTTTATCAATGTGATGAGCCATTTTGCTGAACAATCCTTTTGAGTGCGATGGCGTACATGTCGGTTTGATTTCTCGCGTGTTAAACTTTGTTCGATTGGAGAAAGGTCAACCTGTTAGCTTGTTGAATGCTTGTGTTTTTAAATTTTGTGGGGCAGATGACTGCCTGTGTGCTCCAGAAGGGCTAACCTTCAGAATACCCGACCACGATTACGTGACATTAAATGCCTGCACCCGTAGTCCCGCAGTCAATAAATATTTGCATATGGAAACAAAAGAGAAAAACTTTTATGTATACACGAAACAAGCGTGCTACACATGAATATACCTCGTTCTAAAATCCATCAGCCGAAACAAGCGAGTTACACATGAAAAGACTTCGTTCTATAATCCATGAGCCGAAACCTGGAGTTTTAATTTTCATTCTATTGCGGGAGCAATAGTTTTCACTCGTCTTACTTTCATAGCAATAGTTTTACTCGTCTTACGTTCATCAACTCATAAAATGGCGATACTCATCGTTACGTCTCCTATTGTCATTAATGCGCCAACCAGAGGTTTATTGGCTCTCGAAACAAAGGATTCTTTTGTTCTGTGGTTGGCAAAATTTAAATATCAAAAGACTTGTTTGTAAACAGTGAATATCGCTATACAACACCACTGCGGGACTACGGGAGCATGCGTTCAATGTCACGTAGTCGTGGCCGGGTATTCTGAAGTCGCTCTTCAAATGCCATTCCATTAACTTTGAAGGGATTGTTGAGACGAACCATACGTACTGAAGGCTTAATTCTCAGCACAGAGCAAACTTAATATACCATGTACCAAACCTCCTATTCCGGGATCAGGACATCTCAGCATTTCTGCGTGGGCTCCGGAAAAACGTTGTCAATCCATTAAACTTTGTCCACATCTCAGGCACTTGTTAGTATGTTTCTACTCAAAATATGAGGCTTTCGAATAACTTATCCTACAGAAAATTACTGCAAAGTAGTCTTTCATATATTTTAAATCCTGGGTAACATTGCACAAAGTAATCGAATCATCAAAAAGTTAGAAATTTCCACATTTCTTTCAGTTAACGAAGCAAAAAATCTAGCCGCCATATCGAAATTCACCGATGTATGACCTGACGTCACCCTGGTAGTTATGACTAAACCACTGATTTGCCTGGAGACACCCCCTCCTTCCTGGTTTTAAATTTCTTCTGGTGTTTTCCCCTAGCCAAACACATTGTTGGCCGCCATCTTGGATTCTGTCTGCTCGGTTTCCTCCCCTCCTCCCTCTGGCTCTCACATCTTCGACCACGTGCTCTGCCAATGGCAGAGTTCTCGAACGAAGCTGTCGAGACCTGTCTTGTCGCTGTTCTTTCCCATATTCGCGACGATCTACCTCACTTTCACTCGAAGACTCGCGTTCTTCATCCGATAAAGAAGGACTTTCGCCAGAATTATCTTCAATTCTCACTGAATTCTCATGGAAAACGGCCACAACTTCGTAATCTTCGATCTCTGACTCCGAAGAGTCATAATGTACCGGTCAATTTCAAAACCGCCCATCCCCTCCCAGCGGGTCAAATTCCCCGCTATGTTGTCAGTCTAGACGGTCATATGCCCCACCCGTTAGAGCTTCAAAGAGGGTCAAATCCCCCACCCTCCAGGCATGTTAAAGTAACTGTGCGAAACAAGTTCCGCAAAATTTTCAGCCTCTACGAATTTCTTGTTCAGCTTGCCTTCGCTCCACACTTTAAACAAAGGCATTTTCCACGATATAACTTTATAAAACGACAACAACAGAAAAAGCCCACATGGAATCGACAAGAGCAATGACCGGTGAACGCGGCTCATGTGCTGAATCAATGAATTACGAAATCCTTTTGTTTCCGACCGCTGACAGACGTTTTGACACGAAGTCAAATGCCCCACCGGGGGGGGGCCTCATTTTGGGTCAAATTCCTCACTATACGGAGCTTAGCGCGAGTCAAATGCCCAGAGATTGCGCGGGGTGGGGAGGGGGTGGGCGGTTTTGGAATTGACTGGTACATAAACGATCGATGGACCGGCGTCTATTGCATCTAGGCGCTCTGAAACTTCTTCTACAGACAAATTTTCTCTAATTTGACAAGTCGCCATTTTTAAATTTCCTGATGATAAACAAAAAGGTGGAACAATCCGAAAAAGGTAAAAATTTGCGAGGAAAACGTCCCAAACTAGCCAGAATAAAATAGCACTGATGGCTTTTTATCGTACCCAGGCTCCGAATTCACGGTAATAGCACGAGGGACGCCTGGAGCTTTATGTGTGTTGTCCAGATAGCCCTACAAGGCTATCTGGGAAGGAAAGGGTTGGATTATCGACTCCCAGCAATCTACTGGAGAGGGTTAAGGCAGTATGAGTACCACGTGTGTTCCGAGCGATACCTTCTGTCCCACCTCAAGGGCCACAAACTGGAATATTTGTTTTTTTTTTTGTTTTTTTTTTAACAGAAATGTACTAGAGCCAATAGTGTAGACATGGCAACAAGACAAAAGCTGTTAATCTGTTTCTTTTGTTAAAGAAAAGCACTGCTGTGATATTCTAGATATATTCTCTATTGAGTGTTCAGTTTCCTTATTTTTATAATAGAAAAACGTAATTATCTCTAAACAGGATACTTCAAAATGAAAAATGCCATTCTTCTATACCTAAAAAGTCTTTCAAACAAGCAGAACTTAATTTGAATTTATTGCAGGAATCATTGGATTTTTTTAGGATTATAGAAGAGGGGGACTCAGCAATAACTGAGAACCCAAACGTGGCGATCATTAAATGACACATGCCCTTAAAGACTTGGTAGAATGCTATTTTGCACTCAATATAAAAATTAACTTTGCAGTTAGGGGTGGTTGGCTGTTGGAATGTCAACTGACATCAGTCACATGGTTCTCAGTAAAACGGCGGAATTCCACCCGCTGTAAAAATAAAAGTGTAGCCACCTGCTCCGGACATTAAAATTTGTTCACATATAGCATTACATTAAGACTTCAAGAAGAAAGTAGTATTCAAGAATAGTGAAACAGCTCTTCTTGCTACATCTAGTTTTATGCCCATAAACAACTCTACCGTAACACTGCTCACCAAAATGCACGAGCTCGCATGTTTTGCAACGCATCATTTCAAAATTTTCCCTGGGAGTATGCGCCCGGATCCTGTTTGGTTTGCTTGCTCCTTTTCGGGTGAATCGGGTCTCGCCTTACTTTATATAGCCCGTTATGCTTTATTTGACGCATAAGAAAACTTTTACAAGCTGCTAACAAACTTGATTATCTATCGGGAAGACACCGATCAATAGACTGCAACGTGGTGCCTTTATTAATTTTTAACTCAGTATCATAGTTAAAAATATATTTTTTGAGATGACCGTTACCAGCACTAAATATAAAAGTCAATGGGTAAATATGTGTCCGAAGATATTGAGTGGAGATCACGAAATTTACAAGTAACTATGAAGGGGATTCCTTGGAAAAAATGAAAGGGGCAAAATAAAGGGGTATCATTTAAATCTTACTGTTTTATTCATATCATTCTCCTCGCCCCACCCCCTCCCCTCCTTGATCGATATACAATTACCGGTCCCTAAAAAGCGTCGTTTTAGCAGCCAAACTTGAATTTTTGAAAGAAGACGGCGTGAGCGACCCTGCACTTCAATTCGCTTATAGAGCTTGTGATGTCACTATTTGTAAACACGGAAACTGAGGCTTGGTTGATTCCCTCTTGTTTCACTTGATTTATTCTAGTTGTATACTAAACATAGTATACAATTGGGGAGAACCAAAGAGTTTAGATTCATCAGATTGAATGCTACAGGTTTAATATATATATATATAAACACAAGTGAAACTCTGAAAATTGTCCTGAACGGGATTTGAACCCGCGTCCTCGGCTTTCTAGAACCGATGTGTTAACCACTACACCATCACGACAGCCACGCTAATGCGTAGCCGAATTTACGGCTTTATGGCTCACGGGACTCCCTAGACAATTTTTTCGAGTTCACAATAGTCACTGGAAGGTGTTAACACCTTTTTGATGCTATATATACTCAAATGAAACTGAAACCAGTGAAATAAACACATAAATAAACACAAGTGAAACTCTGAAAATTGTCCTGAACGGGATTTGAACCCGCGTCCTCGGCTTTCTAGAACCGATGTGTTAACCACTACACCATCAAGACAGCCACGCTAATGGGTAGCCGAATTTACGAATTTATATATATAGTACACCTTAGGAACACGATGGGAGACTGCTTCGAAGACGAGAGTGGCATATGCATTATCAAGACTAATAACGAAAACGTAAGAAAACGTCGCTAACATACTGTTTAGGAACAAAGTTTGGATTGTCGGGTCTATCTACGGGTCTTCAAAAAAACATGAGTTTATCCTCAATTACAGTGACTACAGAACTCATACCCATGGCGAGATCAAACAAGCCTAGCATGTCTTCAAAGCAAAGCATACCGAAAAGCCTTCATTAGGTCTTTACGATACCCAAATTCGGCCAAATGAACATGATATCATAGCCATATCAGGTCAGTGACATGATATCTATGGATATAGTGACAGTAGACACTTCTTCTGCCTGGATTATTAAGAATTTGGAAATGGAAATGTAGAGTTGGATGAAAAGATCTACTCACAGGAGCCACAGCTCGGTATTGTTACGGAAGATTCCTTTAGGTAAGTCTTTCAACTGGTTGTCTTGCAACTCCCTACCAGCCAAAAATCACAATCAGTGTCAATTGCACGATAAAAGGAAATTTACAGAAAACAAGAATAGTAAAAACTAAAAATAGGAAAACAAAACTCGCTTAACGAATACTTTCCGTGTTCTTTTTCAGTCTGGAAAAGTCTGAGATCCCAGAATTGTGGATCATTTGTGGCACTTCTCCTACTTAGTCTAAGACATTGAAGATTGGAAGAGAGGGTGGCAAAGGGTCCGCGCTGACTTAACATTGACTTTATCTTAC
>JAHPZR010001745.1:12500-33406 GCA_019787425.1 Platygyra sinensis
TTAAAGGTCGGCGTGTCCATTAACAGCTGTGATGTTAAATCTGATGAGAGGGGAAATCTTGCAAACCAAATTGATCGAAGGGCACTACTCAAGACCAAATTCCCAAAAGTATTTCAAGGTCTTGGCAGGCTTAAAGGGTATCAGCTAAAACTCCACATTGATGAGAATGTTCAACCAGTCGCTCAGCCAGTACGCAGAATTCCTTTTAGTAGAAGAGCTAAAGTAACCGAAAAGCTAGAAGAATTGCTCAAACTTGATGTCATTGAAAAGGTGGAGGGACCAACCAGCTGGGTGAATCCCTTGGTTGTAGTGGAGAAGCCAAATGGTGACATCAGGTTATGTCTTGACATGAGGCAAGCAAATCAGGCCATTGTACGGGAGAAACACCCAGTACCAACAGTCGAAGAGACACTTCAAGAGGTCTCCTATGCCAAGGTTTTCTCCAAATTAGATCTAAATATGGCCTTCCACCAAATTGAGTTGCATCCAGACTCCCGTGATATCACAACATTTGCTGCTCCTGATGGTTTGTATAGATACAAACGCTTACTATTTGGCGTGAACATGGCCACGGAAAAATTCCAACAAATCATCTGGCAAGTAATTAAAGGCTGCCCAGGTGCGTACAATCTCCATGATGACCTGAGAGTCGTTGGGGCAGACGACAAAGAACATGATGAGAACTTAGACAGGGTCATGCGCAAACTGGAGGAATCTGGCCTCACCCTGAACTATGATAAGTGTGACATTGGTGTTAGTAGCATGGTTTACATGGGTGATGTACTCTCTGGCGAGGGATTGAAAGTCTCCAGTGAACGAGTAGAGGCTATCGTTGAAGCACCAACGCCCCAAAACCAGTCTGAAGTAAGAAGTTTTCTCGGGTCGGTTCAATTCTGTGCGAAGTTCATCCCAAACTTTGCAACCATATCAAGTCCATTGTGGGACCTAACCAGCAAGGATGTTAAGTGGCAGTGGGGTGCAAAAGAGAGCAAGGCCTTTCAAGAAATCAAAGACCTGCTAACCAGAGCACCAGTAATGGCCTACCACAGACAAGGTGCCACAACACGGCTCACAACTGATGCCTCTCCTGTTGGAGTTGGAGCGATCCTGGAGCAAAAACAACAAGACGGGACCTACAGGCCAATATATTACGCTAGCCGGAAGCTTAGCAAAGTTGAAGCAAGGTACTCCCAGTTCGAAAGAGAAGCTCTAGCTGTCAGATGGGCTTGCGAGAAGTTTTACCTGTACCTGTATGGAATTAAATTTGAGATCCGCACCGACCACAAGCCGCTGGTCACAGTACTCAGTGCAAAGTCAAAGCCTCCATCTGCCCGGATAGAAAGGTGGCTCCTGTACTTGCAGCAGTTTCAATACACGTTGACGCACATACCAGGCAAAGATAATGCAGCAGACGTCCTCAGCCGCCTGCCTGTTGGCTCAACTCAAGATGACGACACCCGAGAAACGGAAGATTTTGCATACAGCGTGGCAAGTGCGGCAGTGCCAGCCGCTTTACTGCCGAAGCACGTCGAGACTGCCACAGCAAATGATCCAACCTTACGGTTAGTGCGCGAAGCTGTGACGACTGGTGACTGGACCCAGTTGTCAGGCACCACCTACAAAGCAGTTAAAGAAGAACTGTGGGTAGTAGGTCAAGTAGTGATGAGAGGAGCTCGTATTGTGATGCCTCAGAGCCTTTGGAAGCAAACCATCATGTTGGCACACGAAGGTCATCAGGGCATGGTCCGTACCAAAGCCAGATTGCGAGAGAAGGTGTGGTGGCCACAAATGGATAGACAGGTGGAGGATGCCATACGTTCATGCCATCCCTGTCAACTTGTAGGACCAAGAGCAAAACCAGAGCCTGTGAGGTCAAGCAGCCTGCCTGATGGACCCTGGCAGGAGATTTCAGTTGATCTCCTTGAGATCTCAAACGGTGAACACCTCTTGGTGGTTGTCGACTATTATTCTCGTTGGCTAGAGGCCATTCTCCTGAAGAAGACGGATGCTCAGCACGTGATAAAGAGTATGGAAGCTATTTTCAGAACACATGGGTTACCAGAAGCTCTACGCAGTGACAATGGACCACCATTTGCGTCAAAAGAATTTGAGAGCTTCCTAGAGTACCTGGGGATAAGCCACAAGAAGGGCGTACCTTATTGGCCCCAGAGCAACGGAGAAGTGGAACGTGGCAATGAAACAATTCTGAAGATAGTGCGAATTGCTCGCCTTGAAGGGAAAGATTGGAGAAAAGCACTTGAGAACTTCCTCTTCCAATATAGAGTTACCCCACACACCGTTACTGGAGTGTCACCTGCAGAACTACTGATGGGGAGGAAACTGCGTGACAAGCTTCCTCGAGTTGAATTCTCCAAAGACCGTGCAACGGAAGCATATTGGCAACAGTTGTTGAGAGAAAGAGACACTCGTGCAAAACTCCGCCAGAAAGAATATGCGGACAGAACACGAGGAGCCAAGCACAGCGATATTGAGGAGGGTGACAAAGTGCTATTAAAGCAGACACGTGAAAACAAGCTCTCACCAAACTATGAGCCAGAGCAAAGGAGGACGAGTCATGTGTCCCAGAATGCATCACTTCCAAGTATATTATCAAAGTCACCTCGTCACGTGATCAGATCATTTTGAAGATGGATGCGCTCGTGGAGGATCCATGTGGAGCTCTGATGCTTCGGAAAATGATGCTTTTATATTTGTATTGCTTCGATACGGAGTATGTTTTTGAGCTCATTGCCCCTAGTTTACCTTTTCTTGAGCTTAAATGTTTGTTTGGGCATGTTACTTTTCCTGGAGCCCTTTCTTAACGGCGGATAGTTGTTTTCCCGCAAAGAAGCGAGCCGTACTCAAGGAAAAGTAAAAGCCTTGAGGTTTCGCCTTGTGTTATCGAAGTAACCTCAAGTGTAGACTTCCAGGTAGGAGTCTTTTTTCATGTTCTGTTATTACCGTGCTTTTAAAGACAGCATTTTTCTTCTCAATGAATAGCTTCATGTTATATTTATTTTCAAAAACTCGCAGATTCACCCTGATGAAGTCGAAGATGACAAAGAAGTGATGCTAATATCGGATTTTAATGTGGACGAGATCAAAAGTTATCCCTGACTGCTTCACGGTCTCTAGTGAAACCTCTGACGTCTATAAATCTGCTGAGCGGGTACCGTTCATGCCTGTCCTCGATCTAAATAAAGTGGTGTGGAAACGTTCTGTTGGAAAGTTACATGCAGCTACAAGGAATGATATTCGAAGTATTACAATTAATTCAGCGAGATATCAGTACATTTTTCCCAGAGCGAGTTTAATATTTTCCTGTGACAATTTTCAAGAAAGACCAATGGGCGAAGAACAAAGGTTCATTCAAGTATAATGAAGAAAATTTGACTTACTATATCAATGTAACTTGTAGTATTTTTTGCATAATTTTGTCGTAATGTACCTAAAATATTTCCTCAGTTCTAAGCATAGGAAGAAAAAGCCACATATCATGACTTTGGTAACACTTAAAACAAAAAACTCAATTTTGCATATTTTAATCAGTTGTGCATCAGCTGAGAATATAATGTAAATATATGTAAATGTAATGTAAATCCCACACCCCTTAATCATCTATGAGTGTCATTTGCAAATCTGGAATGTCATTACCTGATTGCTCCAAAAATACATCTTGAGATGAACAGTTTTGTCTCAGCTCTCAATCGCACTCATTTAATTTCCGGAAAGCAGTAGCAAAAGTGTAGAGTCAGTTTACCCTATGACTTTGGATTGCCATTGGTTCACTAGGGATTAATTTCTGAATTTTTCAACAATATGAGATGAAAGGAACCCTTCATTAACGAAGGTCTGGTTTTAAATACTTTTACAGACTAGAATTCTGGGAATGCATTTCAAGTTGTGACACCAGTTGCTTTTCTTGGAGTGATCATAACAATTATAATTTCTTCAAAATTTGTGATTGGTGCATAAACTGCTGTATTTTGCAATAATTCAACCTGCAAAGAAGTAATTGGACAGTTGGTTGCAATCAGACAACTCTATTCGGGCACTTACTTGAGCCAATCATTCAAGTGTTCTCAACTAAATCTACCAGTCACAACATAGATTACAGATGCAAAAGTAACCAATTCAAGTAAGTGACTGCAAAATTGAGGTTTATCTCTGGTTACTATTTTTCAAATGAAACTTTTACTCTTGGGAAATTTTAATGGTTATGATAATTAGTAACAAAGCATTGTGTCATCCAGTCTGATCTGTAATCATTCTAGTGACTATCAAATCAGAATCCCACTTTGCAGATGTCAGATTTTGTTAATCACCAGTGTTATTACAAACCTAATTGGACTACACTCAGTACAAGTACCATCAGTAATAATGAAAAAAATCCATTGAACTGATTTTCTTTCAAGAACACTCTAGCAATCAAATTAAAAATAACTGGTTAGTTAGTTGCAAATCCAGCAAGTATAAACAATCTTCAATACCAAGAGCACATTCTTAAATTGTGACATTTATTTAATGTTATCTATAGAATTCATTTTTGGAGAAGCTAAAACATGTTGACAGTCATTTTAATAACACATCTGTAGCAAAGTTCAGAGCCATTACATTGTTTTGGGTAAATTTGTTTTGACTTCTCGCCAGGCTTTTAGCCAGGATTTGAAAAGTGGCCGTCCAAAATACGCTATAGGGCCTTCTCAAATGAAAAATTTATAAGGCAACATATGAAAAATAAATGATTTTCTTCAATAAGTGGCCGTCCATAGGATGCCTGGACACCCATCTGGCTAAAAGCCTTGCTTCTCGCTATATATTAAAAAATAGGTATGTATATATGACAACCTACTTTGATGAACAAGATAATGGTAAATAAATATAAGGTCATTTCCCAGAAGTGGTGCCATTAGCTCTGGTTGCTCCCATATGATTCCCCTCCCTGGCTTGAACTGTGTAAATACATGTGCCACAGGATATTATTATACAGGTAACTTGCCTTGTTTGAAAAGACTAAAGATGGCTACATGTGTGTAGATCACAACTTGCTACTTGGGTAACATATCATTGTGTTAACCCAGGTGCAGATCAACGGAAACCTCAAAATTTAGAACTGGGTCAGGCATTCCCCCTTGCCAAGTTCTGAGTGGCCTACAGAAACCTTGACATGACATTATTAGACAACACTTAAGTGCGAATACATACTCTACAACATTTAAGTAGACTGTATACATTTTCAGTAATCAGAATTATAGTAGTTTTCAATACTACAAAAATTGCCATACATGTTTGGCAATATTTGTCATAGACACTCTAAAGAGACACAGTAAGAACCTATAATATTATTTTTCAACCCAAAATAAAAGTAATGTTCACTTTCAAGGCTGATGTGCTGCTGGTTGAATGAGCAAAAAACAGAGACTAATATTTAACTGAAAACTGCTGAATGTTTATTTTGGTAGCCACTTCAGGGAGGTGGAGCAAGATAATTTCTAGGTCAGTGGAACAACTGAAGAATTGTTTGGTGGTGACGAGCAGGGAGATAAGTCCTTCCAAACAGAAAGATGAAGCTGTCTTCCCTTTGATTGAGTCCTAGCTTGTGCAGGCGTAATGGGTTGACTGTGATTATCATCTTGGTCCGCATCATAATCTGGTCTTTCATCAAATGAGAGATGTCCAAATTATAGTAAAATGGCACATCTGTATCCATCCTCTTTGAAAATTCTCTACAAGATATAAAATGATATTGATTAAAGACAAATTGTTTATTAAGCACCTCAGGGTTTACAGAAATATAATCCACCTATGAAAGAAAACCATACATGTACCTTACAAGAAAATTATTAAGAAATTAAAATGTGTAATAAATTGAACGTTCTTGCAACTGGAGCGAATCTGGGTTAGACTGAAAAAAAAGTATTGCAGGAAGGTGCAAAGATATCCAATTTGGGTTTCAATTGGTATCTGTGTAATTGATATAAGCTAATAATATTAGAATGTTGCTGCTAGGGTGTCAAAAAAATATTATAAATAAGCCATTGGGAGGTCTATAAAAGGGTCATGAAATCCCCAACCAATATACGGTCCATCTAAATATTACGAAATAGGAAATATAAAGCTGGGAAAAAAAACCGGAAAAACATGGACATGAAATAATCGGTGTCTGACATTTGCAGACTGCAGACTAGACTTTTCAACTAAATCTCACATTTCCCATTTCCATTCTCAAAGCTAACCGTAAACAGGCTAACCTGAGTGTTATTCAGGCTAGCTTGACTGAAATTCAGGCTAACCAGAGCGCTTTTTAGGCCTAAATGTAGTTGCCGTCTGCAAATGTCAGACCGTGAAAGTTCTAAATTATAAGCTTATTGAATGTCAACATTGAAAACGAGGATAACTCAATGAACAAGTAAAATAACAAGTACCTTATCCCAAGGTCTTGAACCTTTTCCCTGAAAAGGTTATGCACGTCGAACATGACTCTGTTCTACCTCCTCAGAAGAACCAGCTTCATTATGATCACGAATCTTTTCTCTCTAGGCTTTTTTGGCATATAATTTGCCCCGTCACAACATGTGGACGTTTTTCTGATCCATCAGCAGTGAGAATTGCAATCTAAAATAAAAAAAAATTATTAAAACGGAACAACATTTGTTAGAAGACCGAGAAAAATACTAATTACCACCGCTGGATTAGATACGATCGCTAAAATCGTCGCTTACCGAGCGAAAGTTGACATTTTCCCTGGTGGAATTGGCTGACCTTCCCGGAAATTCACACCATGAGAGCACATGTCCTTCGCGCGAGAAAGCGAAAAAAAGGCAAACTTTATGGACACAAAAATCGGAAATATCGCGAGGTTCGTCGAGGTTCAAAGTTTGAATCACAGCCATTGATTTCTAAAGATACTATTCCTACAGTCAGTTTGAACGTAGGTAATTATAATAACGCTCACTTACCGGAATTGTTCGAGCTCATTCACCCATTACGCCATTTGCAAGTAAAATGAGTTCCAAAATATTAACCTAAGACGTGTGCAAAAATATATTGTTAACACAATAAATTCGATCCGCACAGCAAATAGACATCAAATATTCAAATCCCACACAGAAACCAACCTTTGACGACCTTGCTGACCTCTAACTTGGCAACCGAAATTTGCAATCTACAACCTTCGAGCTCCTTCGAGTTTCCGGTAATCGATCAATTTCTCGCGCAAAGCATCTTGGGAACCGTGACTCGTCCTCCTTTAGCCAGAGCCTTACATCGTCACTCGCAAAGATGGAAATGCTGTCATCTTACAAGACACAAATGGGAACAATAAGATGCGCAACATCGCTCACATGAAAAAGTTTGTGGATCCTGGAACTGTTGACAAAGGGGAAATAGATCCGCAGCCACACCTAGCCGAGCGGCCAGTGCAGCCCGAACAGGATCAGCCGAATCCCAGCCCTAGTCAACCAGCAGCAGATGCCCCAGAAGCTCCATCCAGCCCCTTACCTTCAGTTTCTTCGCGCCCTGTGCGAGCCAGGCAAGCGCCTTCCTGGATGCGAGATTATGTATGTGCATAGTTCAAAGTTATTCGAAAGAAAATAAGAGAGTCTGAACTTTTATTTGAACGCTTTATTAGTCCCTTCGAGCTTGTTATCTCTACCTTTGTGGATCTACTTGTTAGTTTTTGTAATAACTTAGGGGGAGATGTAGTGTCCCGGATGTTTATATTAATATTATGGGATATGTAGAGAGCATGCATGTGGTCTAGAGATGTGAAACGAATAAACACGTTGTCGTTGTGAAGCGAGTCTTTTGATATATTAAGACGAAAACACCACACTACCCAACCAAGTTTAAGAGTTTTCAGCAAAAAAATTGTCCAAATGGGAGCCTTGCAAAAGTTGGAAAATTCCATACAAACCCTTATAATTTTTTGGCCTATCTACCCAATCCATACAAACTCTTTACTTTGGGTGGCATTTGAAGAGCTACCATTTTGCCATTTTCCTCCTACAAATACTTCTATTCATGGTAACGACTCTCAAATTTAGTTGATCTTTCATTTGAACATCTCAGTTTTCAAACAAACGGAAAACAACCATACTCTTTCCCAGTCCTCTCACGTTTCTGCAATGGCCCATATATCAAGTTCCGTCTTTGAACTGGCTTTCTTTATCCGTTCTTGTCATGTTGGTGTCTGGAAACGTCTATCACGTGGTATAAGCCTTGGGGCTTAATGTTTGTCTTCACTGAAATACGTTTTTAGCTGATTTCTATGTTATGATCGTTCACCATTAACATTTTTGGATTCGTTACACCCCACGAGAACCGCGCAGAGGGAGCGGCTGGGGGGCTTTATCCCCTTCCTCGACAGACTTTTATTGCAAACATTAAAATGGATAAAATAATTTAGAGTCAGCTAACCCAGTGCAGGAATTGATAAGTATTGGTAATAGGACTGAATGGAGTCCAATTCGGTCTGTAATTATACGAGTTATAACATCCCTATTGCATGCACCACAACTATATACACTACCAGATTGATTAACCAAAACTCCGCAAAGGTTATTCCATGGAAAGTGTGCACGAAGGTTTTTTTGTTAATCTCAAGTTGCAATGCATCAAGTAAGCGCAGCGAACGAGTGAGTTATTATCGCAGCGAGGGAATTATGATCGTTCAGAAACCCATAATAATGCATAAGCTCATTGACCTATCAAATGGTCAGTAATACATCACGTGCCGTGACTTTGTATTGGTAAACTTTTGCCTTATTAGTGTGGGGTATTTTATCAGATATATTGACATTGCACGTGACTTAAAATAGTTTGTATTTAAGCAATAGAGCGCATCTTTCCGTGTTTGCATAGCCTCATCTAAACACAAAGAGGGTTGGGAAAATTCGAGACAGCTATGCAAACCCGAGACGTAGTCAAGGGGTTTGCATAACTTTCAGGGATTCGCCCAGCCCTCCGAGTGTTTAGATGAGGCTATGTAAACACCGAAAAAGTGCTCTGTTGCTTTTATAAAATAATTCTCAAAGATACGCGCGAAGCTAAAACGTCTCAACAGTGTTTACATACTCTCTTCTAAACACACCTATCAACGTACCAATGAGAGCGCGCGTAGTAGCTCAGTCATTTTATGTAAAAAATAGTTACTCCTTTAATCTTTAACAGTACTGCTAAACAAGATGCGGAGGCTTTTCCACAGCCGGTCTTTCTGTGGAATTATTTTTCCGCTAATTCACGGTTTTAATTGTAACTGAGAACTGTTCATCCTGGATTATTGCTCCACTAAATAACGCTACTGACTGCTGGTCGGTGATGCTGCTCCTTTGTTGAAGCTAGGCCAGGGCTCTTAAATCCAAAGCAAGAGGATTGTTGGCTGCTTTGAATATGTTGCCCAGTATCTTTGACACAGATTGCTGTTGGTTTGTCGAAAGCAAACAGTCTAGTTCTCGATGCTCTTAAAAAGTTTGGATCCGAAGAGTTGTGCTATGTGGGTTGGTTGAACTCCTTCGTCACTGAGAGTTTGCAACATTGTTTTTCCCAAGCACTGGGCACGTGTTTTCCCATATTTGGATTTTCTAGTTCAGCCTTCTCAGAAGTTTTTTTTTTATTATCAGCCAGCCAAGTTTGTTTACGCCGACCTTGCTCAGATACATTTGCGCTAGTTTCTGTTTCGGTTTGCCGTTTACTGTACTTTATAAACTTTACATCATCCGCTGTTTTAATTAGAGCCCATCACCCCAGCACAGGCTGTAATGTTCGTCAATTAATCGAAGACCGAAATGGAGGCTATTGTTTGGCCAGGGCGTCAAGAAGCGCATCTGGACTTGAATTTTCAAGAAGGTCTTTGTTGTACAGTAACTTGATTTGCTTTTTCGTCAAGCATACAGACATCTTTTGCTTGTTGGCTCTACATTGTTTTGAGCTGTTCTTGCTTGGACTGCAGCATCTTGCGATTTTTCTTAAACGCTAAAATTGTTGATGAAACTTATAGCTTGATATTTTTCCCATTTAAGATACTGTTCAAAACTGGCAATCATCCTTCGTAGTGATGTACCTCGTAGTCATGTCCACCTTTAGTTCTGACGGTGAATACGACCTCGCGTAGCAATTCATTGAGTTGAGCAGAAGGTTCTTTAATAACTTCCCAGAGCTCTACCTTCCTTTGAAAAAAAGTTTTTTTAGAAGGCTTACGTCTCTGTCAGTCTTTGCTCTCGTGTCTATGTGTTCTTTTTTTCCTATGAAGTCGTGTATTGCTTCTTCAAGGAGAGCAAATCTAGGCACTTCTTTCTCCGTGTTTGCTCATGGATGACGTAACATCCATGAGTTTCGTAGGCACTCTTATGGCACTCACTCACTCGATTCTGATTAATTTATTCATTAAACTTGAATTAAACAATTTTCTCCTACCTCCCCTACTAAGTATTGTTTTTGTCCAAGAGTGTTCACTCGTCTTCAGGAAGGTTTTTAGGGGAGACTAGAAAGGCGTCCATTTTTGCCCGAAAAATGGAGAGCCTGGGTACGAGTTTGTCGAACGCATCGAAGATCATGAAGTCGGCCATTTTTCTTTCGTAATTATTATTTTTTTTATTATTATTATTATTATCGGCCGGCTTTTTCTCACACGTAGATGAAAGGTGGTTAGAGGTATTTATGACAGTGGTGATGTATCGGTCACAACAGCACGGTCGGCGAGGTCAAAGAATCGATACAAGAAAGCCAGAAAGTGGGATCATGTTAACTTGCCATATGGGGGAAATTAATAGCTTTTCCTCTTGGCAAGAGAATTTGACGGTTTCCGCTCGCTTTCTCTCCTTGTGGAGTCCAAGGTAAGCTTAAGTTCTTGTTAGGTTTTGGTTTTATTGTTTCGTTAAGGTTTTATTTTGTATACACACATTGAAATTCTGCCTGTGTTTGTATCCGACGGAAGTTCGAAATTTGTAAGCTTAAAACACTTCAAGTACGAAATTCGAATTGCCTTATCTTTTAGTTTTGTTGTCGTTCACACGTCATTTCTTTTGTATTCCATGCAGTTCGACCAGAGGGGATATTTCTACAGAGATGGTATGCAAGTCAACTTACATGTACGATCGAGTAAGTAAATATACTGCTAAATATTTTTCTGATCATGAATGGACAATGGACAAATTAAGTCCAAGAGACTGTGTAGATCTACTTTTTGCGAGAGAGATATGCTTTCCAATTGTGTCAAACATAAGCCGGACGCATGGTGGCTGGTGATGTAGAGCTCTTTTTTTACTTCTAGACATGAGAGATTTAGACAAATTGAAATCAAAACTTGAAATAAATATTGTTGTGGAGAAGAGAATGCTTAATACCTGTCAATATATTGAGTATGGTCTGTAATCCTTGCAAAAATGTATTAAAAGAGATGTATAGATCTGCAAACCTTTTGGGAGTCTTTTTAATATTACTGCATTGCTAGTGAGATTAACATAAACAATTACCAAGATATCTAGGAATAAAATACTGTGATTTGTGTTACGAAGAAAGAAAATTTAACTGTTATTTTACTTACATAACCGATTTACCTTGGGCTAAAATGCACTGTCGACTCCCTGATATTATACATTTATTATAACCAGCTTCAGTGACTAAGTGTCAATTTTGGACTTCACATCTAGTTTTATAGAAGTAAACAACTCTTTTACTGTAACACTGCTCACCAAAATGCATGAGATCGCATGTTTTGCAACGTACAATATCAAAATTTTCCCTGGGAGCATGCGCCCCCGGTCCCCTTTGGTTAGCTTGCCCCCTTTTGGGTGAATCGGGTCTTGCCTTAATTTATGCAGCCTGTTATGCTTTATTTGACGCATAAGAAAACTTCTGCAAGCTGCTAACAACCTTGATCATCTATCGGGAAGACACCGATCAATAGACTGCAACATGGTGCCTATATTAATCTTTAACTCAGTATCATAGTTAAAAATAAATTTTTGGAGATGACCATTACCACGACTAAATATGAAAGTCAAAGGATAAATATGTGTCCGAAGATATTGAGTGGATATCGCGAAATTTATCAATAGCTATGAAAAGGATTCTTGAAAATAATGAAATTTAAAGGAGTATCATCTAAATCTTACTGTTTCTATCCGAATATCCTCCTCGCCCCACCCCCTCCTCTCCTTAAGCGATATATAATCACCGGTCCCTAAAAAGCGCAGTTTTAGCAGCCAAACTTAAATTTTTGGAAGAAAACGGCGTGAGCGACCTTGAACTTCAATCCGCTTATAGCACTTGTGATGTCACTATTTGTAAACACGGAGAAGGCTTGGTGGATTCCCTCTTGTTTTCACTTGATATATTCAAGTTTTTCTCTTCATAATAAACATAGTATAGAATTAGGGAGAACCAAAAAGTTTAGATTGATCAGATTGAATGCGACAGGTTTAAATAAAATATATAGTACACCTTGGGAGCACGATGGGAGACTGCTTCGAAGACGAGAGTTATATATGTATTATCAAGACTAATAACGAAAACGTAAGAAAACGTCGCTTACATACTGCTTGAGAATAAAGTTTGGATTGTCGGGTCTATCTACTGCTCTTTAAAAAACATGAGTTAATCCTTAATTACAGTGACTACAGAACTCCACGCCTTTGCTTGTTCTGTGTTCATTCATTAATTCAACTTTTTATCTATGCACATCAGTTCAGACTTGTTCCAATGTTAAATATGTCTGCCACTTACTTTCTTAAACTGCGCGGAGCGGCATACCAGATGACTTGGTCGAACCATGGTTTGTAATTTGGCGAGACGCAGTAGAGCCGAAATACTCATGGCGAGATCAAACAAGCCTAGCATGTCTTCAAAGCAAAGCATACCGAAAAGCTCTCATTAGGTCTTTACGATACCCAAATTCGGCCACATGAACGTGATAGCTTTGCCATATCAGGTCAGTGACATGATATTTAACAATTATTCCACTCGCGCTTGTTGGATATGAGATGATAGATAGCCAACGAGGCACGTAGCGCCGAGTTGGCTATAAGCATCTCATATCCAACAAGCGCGAGTGGAATAATTGTTTTATTAAAAACGCCCCAAAAATATAGAAAAGTAGACTAAAATAAAAACAAAAAGGCCCAAAAAATCACGCATACGCTCGCCATTTTTGTAGATCATGGTATAATGGCTCTTATTATACACTGTACGAATTCCGATTTTCTGATTGGTTGATTTGTCCCCCGTGACACTGGGTTATGACGAAACAACCGCCTTGATGTCATTATCGTGGTGTAATAACCGTGGTGTAAATTCAATACACCACTGTCATTACACCATGGCTTCGGCTGACTCAAAGTTTGACGATTTTTGTTTGCAGTGTAGTTAATTTGAATTATAAAAATGTTAACGCACTCATTGCTGGTGAATTATCGGGATTTACCTGCACTCGTTCACTAACAATGAACTCAATTTTCAATACTGCACAAGGCCGCCTTGTGCGATATTGAAAATTTCGAGTTCATTGTTAGTGAACGAGTGCAGGTAAATCTCGATAATTCACCAGCAATGAGTGCGTTAACCTGTAAATACACCATGATGGCTAAGTAATGAAAACTCTCGAATTGCATTATCATGCAATGATCCAGTTTTTAATAACTATGGATATAGAGACAGTAGACACTTCTTCTGCCTGTCTCATTAAAAATTTCGATATGGAAATGTAGAGTTGAATGAAAAGATCTACTCACAGGTATACCAGCTCGGTATTGTTGTGGAAGATTAATTCTGGTAAGTCTCAAAAATCACAATCAGTGTCAATTGCACGATAAAATAAAAATTTTCAGTAAACAAGAACAATAAAGAGTAAAAAATGAGAAAACAAAACTCGCTCATCGAATACTTTTCATGTTCTTTCTCAGTCTAGAAAAGTCTGAAATCACAGAATTGTGGCATCTCTTTCATTTGTGGCACTTCTCCTACTTAGCTTAGGCTGAGACATTGAAGATTGGAAGAGAGGGTAGCAAAGGGTCCGTGCTGATTTAACATTTTGACTTTATCTTACACAGCATGTATGCGCTTGAAAGGCAACGATCACCTAAATAGATGATTTTACTGAGAAACTATTGAGGAATAGTTCTATGCGCCAATTATATGGATAAATAACTTGTGCATGTTAACCATGCCTAGTCTGTGTCGATCAGAAATATAACATTTACATAGTTTTGTCTCTGTGTGAAATCTTGTACCAAATGAGCATGATATGGTAGCCATATTAGATCAGTGACTTGATATCTCAGGATACCGGGACATTAGACACGGCTTCTGATTAGCTAATTGGGAATTTGGATATGGTAATTTAGGTTTGATGATGACTTCTACTTACAGCCACCGAAGCTTGGTATTCTCACGAAAGATACCCTCAGGTAAGTCTTTTAACTGGTTGTTTATTCTTTTGCTCGTATTTAAATTAGCCTCACTAACCTCGTTTTTGAGAAAAAAAATTGTAAAGAATTTGTCATCCCAAACGAGGTTACCGAGGCTATTTTGAATACGAACAAAAGAATAATTTAAAAGCAGCCATTTTTGCATAGGGTCCATGGATCCTCCTGAGATTTTATTTTCATGATGTATAAAAGCAGCTGAAAACTAATACTCGTACAATTTTTTGCTCAGAATGGGTTTTTGGTTTTGTGATGGACCACGCTTGAATTTGTAACCTTTTGCGTGACGAGGCATTACATGACGACCGAAAGGGCTGTTATTTTGGTTAAAAAAGTGACTTATTTCGGAGAATTTGGCCGATCTGAACAGTTTATGTATTAAAAAATAGTATTATTTGAATGATTTTGAGCTGCTCAAGGAATGATTTCACGTGTTTGTAGCAAAACTCAGTGAAAGATGCTTTTGTTGGTTTCCGGCTATGCTGGAGTCCATACGAATGGGCTCCAGCATGGCATCTCCACACAAATCTCTATAAATTTGGGTAAAACATTTATCTGCATATCTTGCTGAAAAAAAATTACCCTGACCCGAATCTTGGCGAGTGGCTTTGCAGATTTATCTTCTTTCTTTTCTTACCCTTTATATTATTCTTTTGAACGGTTTTCATTTTTAATTCAATTAACCCTATGTGAAGTAAGTAACTGTTTATTATTTTTCCTAGATTTAACCGATTGGAAATAGAATCGAGGCAAGAACCAAGGATTGTGTGAGTCGTTCTTTAGGAATAAAGGTCTAGAAGGTTTAATATAAACCTCTATAGATAAGTGATCGACATTTTTATACTAAAAACGGAACATCGCCTTCGCAGTTTTGTCTTAGCGGAGACTGGTGTGCACTTGTTTCTGCCATGTTTGAAGCAGTTTCAATGTATACCCTTCATACAAAACGCCGAATGTGCGAATAACAGTCATAATCAAACTTTAAACGTTTTTTAACTAATAATTTTTTTTCACATTATTTTAGAGTTCGCTATTACACGGCCATTTCGCTATCAATGATAACTTTGACACTATCCCATGGGTGAGAAATTTGCATTTTTCTCATGGCTTTACCATGGGGTCTTTCTATGCTCCAGCCGCTGCACAGTGAGTTAATTTGCCACCTTCTAAAAGCAAACTGTCAAATGCCCGGGGAGGAACGGTTTCAGCTTTTTTTGGATTGGACAGAGCCCAAAGTACGTTAATTCTGCATTTTGATTTAAAAAGTGCCGACAACGTTAGACTTCAAAGCTTATACTACGTGAATGATGTTTCGAGACACCAACATGACAAGAACCGAGAACAGCTGTTTTGTCCTTATTGGGACTCGTCAGCGCTGTGTAGTGAATATATGGCACACCAGCCCAAGAACCAACACATAATATTGCAAAATGACTCGTTCACTATATCAAGTTCCGTGCTTTGAACTGACGTGCTCTATCCGTTCTTGTCATGTTGGTGTCTGGAAACGTCTATCACGTGGTATCAGCCTCGCAGCCTATTGTTTGTCTTCACTGATATACGTTTTTAGCTGATCAGATCTCTTGTAGATATTACGTTAGGAGCGTGCATCGTAGGCGGTCCTATTCAGTTTCTGGTTTCTACAACGTTACCCACAAGCCACCCCTAAGTGATTCTCTTCAGTTAAATAATGCAGCAGATTTTTCCGAACGTGGGTTTGGATAACGAGTTTTAGATCAAGTGGTTTGTGTATCAGCGATTCTTTAATCTTCTTTGCAAATGACAGTGGTTTTCGAAGCGGCTTCAGCTGGAGATCACTGAAATCATTTGTCAGCAATCTTGCCCTTGGGCCCTTAAGAAGAAACATCGCTGCTTACTAGCGGCTAAATACAGGAATGGCTCCGACCTTTAATTGGATGATAAAAATAGTAATTAGTTAATGAGTTAATGCTTGACTCGAAGTGACACTTTTCACTTCTCATGATATCTCAAACGTTTCGTGTATTTATTTTTAGCGCAATAAGCCGCTCGCGTTGCTCTCTTGTTCTGTTCATTGCCGCCAAAAACGCGATAATCGTCGATGTGTGCATAAAGAAGCTAAAGAGCAATTAAGGCAGGCAAATTTATCTACTTACATCCCGGAAAATGAATTGTTTGTGTGGATAAGGAGACGCAATCACCGTCTCGATTCCTTTCAAACGCGACTTGGTCGACTAGGACTCGGAGCGATTCCTATATTTAACCACTGTACAGGAATAGCTCCGATTGCTGATTGGCTGTCACTTTTTCTTCTGAACACAACTAAACACTGGACTACCTTCTGTTTCTTTGGGAGATACGCCTCAGAACACCAAAACAAAGTTATAGTCGATTGACAAACTATAATAAGCCTGTTTTGCTTTTCTCTGGAGCAAAATATGAGATTAAAAATAGCAAACAGCTGTCCTAGTTTTCCGGAGCGATTCCTGTATTTAATAAACTTCTGCCGTGACGAATGTACAGGAATGGCTCCGATCGCGAGATCGGTGAATGGTCCTCGGATCAATACTTTTACATGCATCACTGTATCACACAGGACGAAAGAACAAGAATATAAGTTTATTTTTGCACACAGGATCTGCTTGTGCTTATTGCAACGTTCTATGATAAAACTGGAGCAAACGTTGCGTAATAAAAGTCACGATATCCTCGTTATTTATTACTATGTAAATCAAAGGCTAAGGGAGGGGTGGGGCAATGCTAGTACTTGATATATAAACTGTTCTGCTAGCTCTCGTTTATTCTATTCTATTTTGCAAGAGCTTTGCCTGCTGTATTTTTTATTCAGAAAGATACTAATAATACAGAAATAAACAGAAATACTAATACACTAGGATCATGTTTGACGCTAATGCTATATGCTATATATGCATTATCACTCGTTATAATGTGGGAGGCGCGGTGGCCTCATGGTTAGCGCGCTCGACTCCGGAGCGAGCGCTCCGGGTTCGATCCCTGGCCGGGGACATTGTGTTGTGTTCTTGGGCAAGACACTGCCTCTCTCCACCCAGGTGTATAAATGGGTACCGGCGAATTTAATGCTGGGGGTAACCATGCGATGGACCACCATCCCATTCAGGGGGGAGTAGAAATACTCCCAGTCGCTTCATGCTACAGAAACCGGGATAAGCTCCGGCCTGATGAGCCATTTGGCCCGAATGCAGACTTTACCTTTTTACTCATTATAATACTGGTATTTTTAATCTGACGCGCAAATTCTCAATATTTTGACATGACCCTCTGAATTTGCTGGTAGATTTAGCTAAACTGATTGCACAAGAACTACAAGATAAGTGTCACTTTCATTCAAGGGTTTACTTATTAACTAATTACTATTTACAGGTCGGAACCATTCCTGTACAGCGGTTAAATAAAGGAATCGCTCCGAGTCCAAGTCGCGTTTGAAAGGAATCGAGACGATTCTGCCTCCTTATTCACGCAAACAATTCATTGTCAACGATTATCGCGAATTTGGCGGCAATGAACAGAACAAGAAAGCAACGCAAGCGGCTCATAAAACTAAAACTAAAAATACGAAACACTTGCGAAATCATGTGAAGTGAAAAGTGTCACTTCGAGTCAAACATTAACTTATTAACTAATTACTATTTTTATCATCCAATTACAGGTCGGAGCCATTCCTGTATTTAGCCGCTAGTTCGCTGCTTTTTAGTAGCGATTGTTCTCCACCTGCGCTATATAACACGATTACAGTCACTCTTTAAACTTTCTCTCTCTCTTTTTCAATAAATGAAAAAGAAGTAAATCATAATCATTTTTTCTTAAGGTTCCTGCTACTATGGAAAATCATTGCTGCTCGGTAACCCAGAGAGTCATTGGTGCTCGCTGGCACGAAGAGTCACTGCTGCTTGCTAGCTCTGGGAGTCACGTCTCCTCGCTAACCTATTAAGTCAATGCTGCTCGCTAGTCTAAGGAGTCATTGCTGCTCGCTTTCCCAGAAATTAACTACATACATACATACATACATACATAAACTTTATTTTATCTCGAATTTAAGAGTAGCTTTTATAGCTAATTTCTCCGAGAGAAAACTAACAAATATGACAACAAAAAATAGACAATAACATTATAAAATACAATTCTGTGAAATATTTACAATTAAAAGCTAAAATGAAATACATCAATTTACTGAATATTTTGAAACGCGATTTTAAAATTAAAGTTTACAAAATGCTATAAATTTACATTAAGTTAAGGCTAGCTAATGATTTTTTAAAGTCATTAAGGTTCAAAGTTCGAACATTGTCCGGCAGCGATTTCCACTGTTTAACGGCATGATACGAAAAAGACCGAAGGCCGTAAGAAGTAGTTTTAGGTACAGGGAGTGTCAGAATGTAGTTACCGCGTAAATTATAGGAAGTAGTACGGAGAGTAAACATGTTCCTCATGTAGATAGGATACGTAGTTAGAAATAGGCTTTTGTAAAGTAAAATTAACATATTTTGTATACGTCTGTTGTATAGAGAAACACAGTTGACTTTGTCCAATAAAGTACTGTACGTAGATTCAACATCATTTAGAATGAACCTAAGAGTCCTTTTATTAAGAGCCTCTAGTTTCTCGGTATTTCGCGCACTGCAGAAATGCCACACCGATGAACAATAATGAAAGTGCGGTAGGATAAAAGCCTTATACAATTTGACCAAAGTGTCTTTAGAAATCAGTTTTCTAAATCTTATCATGACATTTAACTGATTATTAATCTTTTTGCATACCGAAGATATGTGTTTATCAAACTGAAGTTTGTTGTCTATGTTCATACCAAATATGTCGATTGAATCTTTCACTGGAAAGGAGAAAGTATACTCCGTATCACCAAGGATCAAGGCCTGATGTTTAGTTTTGTTAACAATCATACCGTTGTCATTGTACCATTGATTTGCTTTTTCAACTTCCTTACACAAGCATTCCTCAAGTGCCACCGGATCCCTTTCCGAGTAATAAATTTGATGGTCGTCAGCATACGCACTTAGCTTAGCTCTCTTTATATGATAGAAAAGATCGTTTATGAAAATATTAAAAAGAATGGGGCCTTAAACACTACCCTGAGGCACCCCGCGCTTAACAGTTTCCCATGACGAGAAGGTGTCACCAATCTTCACCCTCTGTTGTCGATTTGACAGATAGTCTCTCAACAGGGCACAGCTGTCCTCGTCTAGTCCGTAGGCTTTGAGCTTGGCTAATAACAGGGGGTGCTGTATAACATCAAAAGCCTTTGACAAGTCCATCGACACTATCCCCACGAGTTGCCCATCATCACGCATTGACCTCCATTCTTCTGTCATTCTTAATAACGACGTCTCACAGCTGTGAAACTTTCTATACGAACTTATAAAATCAGACAAAATAGAACCATAAAATTCATTTAGCTGTAGGACTAAAATCCTCTCATATATATTGTTGATTGCTGGCAAAACTGTGACCGGCCTGTAGTTTGCCTTGCTCAATTCATCATCTTTTTTTGAATAATGGAGTGACTTGTCCCATTTTCCACGAGGCCGGATACCTACATTGACTGATCGAGGAGTTAATTATATTAGCTATTGGCCTGGCAATCACAGCCGCCGACTCTTTAAGTAGCCTCGGAGAAATCATGTCGTAGCCACAGGATTTTTGGACATTTATATCCAAAAGAAATTTCTCTACAAGAACGTGGTTTGTGAGTTGAAATTTGAAGTAACCTTGTGAGTTGTGTTTATGAATGGCAACAATGCTCGGATGATTTGCATAATCCTGTCCATACTCCGCTTCACTTACTTGGGCAGCACAATCGGCAAATTGAACAAAATGATTATTAAATAGATCAGCAATTTCCTTCTTGTCACTTATAACAATGTTATTCTCCTTTAAAATAATATCATATGCTTGTTTTGCTTTAGAATTTAAAAACGGGCGATAAGCAGACCAAAACTCGCGTGGATTTTCTGGCTCTGATGATTTGCTTCTGAAATGTTCTCTTATGGCTTTGCGTCGAAGGGAAGTGCACGTGTTACGCTGACATTTATATTTTTTCATAATTTTCATCTGTGCGTTCTCTCGTGAAAATCTTCCAAAGCTTATTACGGTGTCTGATTGCTTTACGCCATTCTTCAGTCATGTAAGGCACTTGTTTTCCCCTGATGTGCGAATGTTTGAGCGGTGCATGTTCATCAAGAATGTCAAGGTACAATTGTTCAAAGGTGTAAAGCTTATCATTCACGTCGTCAAATAAATCCATAATGTGAAAAGGAGCCATTTGCATATCCCGCACAAAATTTTGTTTACTGAAGATTTTCAGACTTCTAGTAAAAATCTTACGAGAACGCAATCGCGGTGCAGATGAACGCAAAACCGTATAAACTAGGGAATGATCGCTTATAAGTGTATCCACTACACCTGATGTTAGAGTAGTTCTCTTGTTATTTGTCAGAATTAAATCAAGAAGTG
>JAHPZR010001746.1:0-17500 GCA_019787425.1 Platygyra sinensis
AATCGAAGTTTGGCTATCAAAACAAAGTAGAAATGTCTGTAGTTCTTTCTGCTTGGAAAAAAACAGAAACATAAAATCCATATATTTAACGTGCGATCTTTCCTTTTTCCTATTCTCGGCATACAATATATCAACAGTGCTTAACCTGTGAAGCACATCGTAAGAAACACGCTACCTTTCGGACAGAGCGATAAGCGTCGCCATATTAGATTTTATTGTTCTAGAGTGTAACATGATATACCGCTGACAATTTTAGCGGGCTCGAAATGTCCGCGATTTCTGGTAATGGAGTAACTGCTGCTTGCCAGCAAAAAAAAAATGTCATTGCTTCTTGCTAGCCCAAACAGTAACTGCTGCTTGCTAGCCCAGGACTTCATTGCTGCTCGCTAGCCCAGGAAGTTACTGCTGCTCACCACCATGGACTGGAAGTCATTGCTGCTCGACAGGCCAGGAAATATTTTTTTTTCTTTCTAGCCCAGAAGTCCACTGCTTCTTGCAAGGTCAAGGGGTCACTGCTGCTCGCTAGCGCAAGGAGTCACTGCTGCCTGTTAGTCCAAGTAGCCAGTGTTGCTTCCCAGCCCAGAAAAGTTTGAGAAAGAAAATCTCAAAAGTTAAATCTAAACGAAGGCTAAAAATTACATCAGAGTAAATTTCTTACCTTACTAAACCTTTCTATAAGTTCAAACCGATTGGTATCTTCTTGGATTGCACGCGAGAACAGATTAAAATCTGTTACAGTCAGGCGCATAGCGCGTCCTATACGCATATACGCACGTGCGTACTTTGAGTGACCAGAAAAATTTGAATTTTTTAGCAATTGTTTCTATTTTTAACATTTTTACCAGTACGCAACCAAGATTTCGTGATGAAAACACCACTTTGATTAAATTCTAAAAACTAAAACAAAAGCTATACCGTGTTCTAACTTAGTTTTGCATTGTATTTTCTTTACACTAAACAATGCAGTGTTGTTTGGCCAGCGTGCAACAATTCAAAAAGGCGATATCTCAAAGGAGCGACGTTCCAAAAACGTTGTTGATAGTTCTACTCACGCAAGCTCTGACTATAAAATAGATTCGAACACATCGATCTTTCCGTGATACAAGTATGTCAGAAAGATCCATCATTGATTTTTTCAGTGTCATCCAAGACGAAAATAGTGTATCTAACGATGAAGAAGGTAAGCTGCTCGACCGTATTGTCTCAAAGACGCCTCGCTCTTTGCTTATAAATGATAACTGTAATATACAACGAAAAACGCTGCTGAGCGCATGCTCGAGGATCCACAACCAAAACAATGATTTGTTTGCGCCAAGTTTGCTCAAAATAAGGGCAAGACACTTGGTTCTTTGCTTGTATTCACACAACTTTTTCGAACAAGAAATAGAGAACGCAGTATTTTTCGCTCAGTTTACTTACGTTTCTAGATCATATGTACTTGTGCGTGCTTGAAAAAACGACCACGCTACGCGCATGTCACAGTCACTGTGTGTGTAGTTACAGAACTGTCTCTCGTGTCAAAGCTCATTTGCATAACCCCTGCACATGGTGAAAATACTTTTTTTTTGACCATCCCGGTTTGGTTATTGACCTTCCGAGTAGTGACAAATAGCTTCCTTTAATACTTGTATACATTGCAGTTCCAGTTTTGAGGTACAAGTTGCGTTAAAGTTGATTAATTCTCAAGACTTGAGAGACTCCAAGTACACACGCTGCGGCTACTAAAAGACAAGCATGAAGCTTGAAACCATGTTGTCATCCAAGTTCATTTGTTAAATGCACTCCTGCACTGTCAAGTTTTTGTTATTGTTGTTTTTCAATTTCAGACACATAGCCCTCAAGCTTGCAGTGGTCTTGGCAGTAGTACAGGATTTAGTTGCCACTAAAGGGCAAATGGAAACTTAAGACTTTCGTCTCCTTGTAGTGTTACTTATGCGGCAGAATTTATTGAAGAAATTTATCGGGAAGACGGCTGCGGTTAATTTGTGCAGAACACCATTATTTACTTTTGGTGTCTCTCAAGCCTTGAGAATTGATCAATTTTAACGCACCCTTCACCTCAAAACCGGATCTACAGTGTATACAAGTGAAAAATCACATGAGCTGCATTCAGTAAGGGAAGTAGCACGCTTCACAAAATCGGTGGATTTTAACTTTCTGATCGCGATCGGTAACCTTGGTTGGACCAAAATTAATTTTTGGCCTGCGGTAAAGGAAAAAAAAGCAATCGGAAGTAAAAAAAAAATATATGCTCTTTATGTATATCTGTTTTCACTGACAACAATGAAGAAAATTTATTGACTTGGTCTCTAATTCGAGTGGACCGCTTCTACCGAGATTTCCGCTTAATTGCTGCTCACTAGCTAAGGGGGCCAGTACTGCGCGCGCTATCTCAGGGAATACATTACTGCCCGCTAGCCGTAGAAGTCACTGCTGCTCGCTAGCCCAGAAAGTCGCTTCTGCCAACCAACCGGAAGTCACTACTGCTCCCTAGTCGAGGGAATTAATGTTGCTCACTAGCTATAGCCTAGGGAGTCACTGCTACTCACTAGCCCAGGGAGTCACAACTGCCTGCTAACCTGGAAGTCCCTGCTGCGCGCTAACCCAAGGAGTCACGGCTGCTCGCTACCCCAGGGGGTCACTGTTGCTAGCTAAAATAGGAAGTCACTACTGCTCGTCAGCCCAAGGAGTTAGCTCAGAGATCGACTACTTCTCGCTAGCCCAGGCAGTCACTGCTCTCCACTAATGGCGGGGGGGGGGGGGGATCACCGCTAACTGTGCCTTTACCCCAGAGAGTCACTGCTGCTCGTTACCTTAAATTTGCTATCAGAGCAGTATCACTTACAGGCCTTTCAGGATGGGAGTGTGGCTAAAACTTCCTTCCGTCAAGTTCTTCAACTGATTGTTATTCAACTTCCTGCCAAAAAAGTTTCACGATCAAAGTTAAACTTTATATTATGTAGGCCTTTTTTTAATTCCTATGTATCTAAAAAAGTATCCATTCAATCGTGATGAAAGTCATATGACGTTTAGAGAAGAAAAACTCATTTACTTTAGTGATAATCACGTTTCCATCGAGCTGGGAAATCGGCACTCTTAACGTCATATTTATATGTCAGCAATGGAAGAGCCATAAAAGAGATAAGGTAGGAGGACTCATAGTTTTTTGCCATTTTTCTTTATCGTAAAGGAAACAAAACAAAAATTATGTTGCAGAATACTCTCGTCTTGGAATATATTGGGCTGTTTTTTATTTTCTAAACTAGTTTTTTTTGTATCACAATTCTCAAAAAGGACTTGAATACAGAGGAAAGATTATCAAATACAGGAGTTTGTCCTGAATGCCTCGCAGCCATGCTAGAATATTGATAAATCGAACTTCCCATATTGAAAGAGAAGGAGGAAGTAGGAAGTGTCAATGTAGAGCAGGGTTGTTCCCAAACAGAACTAAGGATCGTCAATAACCGTAACTAATTGGTTACTAACTTCTTGGATTACAGTACTGTACAGCGCCGCAAATGATCCCCGACCGCAAATGATCCCCAGACCGGAAATGATCCCCAAATTGGACCGCAAATGATCCCGAACCGCAAATGATCCTGATGTGGACCGCAAATGATCCCCGCCGGAAAATGAGGAATGGCATGGAGTTTGGTTTCCTGGATTTTCCTATTTTTTTATTTTATTTTTATATTCATTTTAGTTTCATCAACTAAACGATGAATTAGGTAAACATAAAGAAAAGATATTCTGTTGACGTAAACTATAATTAAAAATATAATATTCAGGACAAATTCATTTTATTTCTCTTGACAATTCTTTTGAAAATTACAGAAAAAAATCAAAGCTCGTAGACAGCAACAAGCTCGACAAGCTCGATCTACAACAATAACTATTCTTAATAGCTTAATGCTCACGCAAAACTACAGCCACTACAATTTGTTGTGGCTTGTTGTTTGTGCGTGAGCATTAAGTTATTATTTGTTGTAGATCGAGCTTGTCGAGCTTGTTGCTGTCTACGAGCTTTGATTTTTTTCTGTAATTTTTCAAAAGAATTGTCAAGAGAAAATAAAATGAATTTGTCCTGAATATTATATTTTAATTATAGTTTACGTCAACAGAATATCTTTTCTTTATGTTTACCTAATTCATCGTTTAGTTGATGAAACTAAAATGAATATAAAAATAAAATAAAAAAATAGGAAAATCCAGGAAACCAAACTCCATGCCATTCCTCATTTTCCGGCGGGGATCATTTGCGGTCCACATCAGGATCATTTGCGGTTCGGGATCATTTGCGGTCCAATTTGGGGATCATTTCCGGTCTGGGGATCATTTGCGGTCGGGGATCATTTGCGGCGCTGTACAGTACTGTAATCCAAGAAGTTAGTAAACCAATTAGTTACGGTTATTGACGATCCTTAGTTCTGTTTGGGAACAACCCTGCTCTACATTGACACTTCCTACTTCCTCCTTCTCTTTCAATATGGGAAGTTCGATTTATCAATATTCTAGCATGGCTGCGAGGCATTCAGGACAAACTCCTGTATTTGATAATCTTTCCTCTGTATTCAAGTCCTTTTTGAGAATTGTGATACAAAAAAACTAGTTTAGAAAATAAAAAACAGCCCAATATATTCCAAGACGAGAGTATTCTGCAACATAATTTTTGTTTTGTTTCCTTTACGATAAAGAAAAATGGCAAAAACTATGAGTCCTCCTACCTTATCTCTTTTATGGCTCTTCCATTGCTGACATATAAATATGACGTTAAGAGTGCCGATTTCCCAGCTCGATGGAAACGTGATTATCACTAAAGTAAATGAGTTTTCTTCTCTAAACGTCATATGACTTTCATCACGATTGAATGGATACTTTTTAGATACATAGGAATTAAAAAAAGGCCTACATAATATAAAGTTTAACTTTGATCGTGAAACTTTTTTGGCAGGAAGTTGAATAACAATCAGTTGAAGAACTTGACGGAAGGAAGTTTTAGCCACACTCCCATCCTGAAAGGCTGTAAGTGATACTGCTCTGATAGCAAATTTAAGGTAACGAGCAGCAGTGACTCTCTGGGGTAAAGGCACAGTTAGCGGTGATCCCCCCCCCCCCCCGCCATTAGTGGAGAGCAGTGACTGCCTGGGCTAGCGAGAAGTAGTCGATCTCTGAGCTAACTCCTTGGGCTGACGAGCAGTAGTGACTTCCTATTTTAGCTAGCAACAGTGACCCCCTGGGGTAGCGAGCAGCCGTGACTCCTTGGGTTAGCGCGCAGCAGGGACTTCCAGGTTAGCAGGCAGTTGTGACTCCCTGGGCTAGTGAGTAGCAGTGACTCCCTAGGCTATAGCTAGTGAGCAACATTAATTCCCTCGACTAGGGAGCAGTAGTGACTTCCCGGTTGGTTGGCAGAAGCGACTTTCTGGGCTAGCGAGCAGCAGTGACTTCTACGGCTAGCGGGCAGTAATGTATTCCCTGAGATAGCGCGCGCAGTACTGGCCCCTTAGCTAGTGAGCAGCAATTAAGCGGAAATCTCGGTAGAAGCGGTCCACTCGAATTAGAGACCAAGTCAATAAATTTTCTTCATTGTTGTCAGTGAAAACAGATATACATAAAGAGCATATTTTTTTTTTTACTTCCGATTGCTTTTTTTTCCTTTACCGCAGGCCAAAAATTAATTTTGGTCCAACCAAGGTTACCGATCGCGATCAGAAAGTTAAAATCCACCGATTTTGTGAAGCGTGCTACTTCCCTTACTGAATGCAGCTCATGTGATTTTTCACTTGTATACACTGTAGATCCGGTTTTGAGGTGAAGGGTGCGTTAAAATTGATCAATTCTCAAGGCTTGAGAGACACCAAAAGTAAATAATGGTGTTCTGCACAAATTAACCGCAGCCGTCTTCCCGATAAATTTCTTCAATAAATTCTGCCGCATAAGTAACACTACAAGGAGACGAAAGTCTTAAGTTTCCATTTGCCCTTTAGTGGCAACTAAATCCTGTACTACTGCCAAGACCACTGCAAGCTTGAGGGCTATGTGTCTGAAATTGAAAACAACAATAACAAAAACTTGACAGTGCAGGAGTGCATTTAACAAATGAACTTGGATGACAACATGGTTTCAAGCTTCATGCTTGTCTTTTAGTAGCCGCAGCGTGTGTACTTGGAGTCTCTCAAGTCTTGAGAATTAATCAACTTTAACGCAACTTGTACCTCAAAACTGGAACTGCAATGTATACAAGTATTAAAGGAAGCTATTTGTCACTACTCGGAAGGTCAATAACCAAACCGGGATGGTCAAAAAAAAGTATTTTCACCATGTGCAGGGGTTATGCAAATGAGCTTTGACACGAGAGACAGTTCTGTAACTACACACACAGTGACTGTGACATGCGCGTAGCGTGGTCGTTTTTTCAAGCACGCACAAGTACATATGATCTAGAAACGTAAGTAAACTGAGCGAAAAATACTGCGTTCTCTATTTCTTGTTCGAAAAAGTTGTGTGAATACAAGCAAAGAACCAAGTGTCTTGCCCTTATTTTGAGCAAACTTGGCGCAAACAAATCATTGTTTTGGTTGTGGATCCTCGAGCATGCGCTCAGCAGCGTTTTTCGTTGTATATTACAGTTATCATTTATAAGCAAAGAGCGAGGCGTCTTTGAGACAATACGGTCGAGCAGCTTACCTTCTTCATCGTTAGATACACTATTTTCGTCTTGGATGACACTGAAAAAATCAATGATGGATCTTTCTGACATACTTGTATCACGGAAAGATCGATGTGTTCGAATCTATTTTATAGTCAGAGCTTGCGTGAGTAGAACTATCAACAACGTTTTTGGAACGTCGCTCCTTTGAGATATCGCCTTTTTGAATTGTTGCACGCTGGCCAAACAACACTGCATTGTTTAGTGTAAAGAAATACAATGCAAAACTAAGTTAGAACACGGTATAGCTTTTGTTTTAGTTTTTAGAATTTAATCAAAGTGGTGTTTTCATCACGAAATCTTGGTTGCGTACTGGTAAAAATGTTAAAAATAGAAACAATTGCTAAAAAATTCAAATTTTTCTGGTCACTCAAAGTACGCACGTGCGTATATGCGTATAGGACGCGCTATGCGCCTGACTGTAACAGATTTTAATCTGTTCTCGCGTGCAATCCAAGAAGATACCAATCGGTTTGAACTTATAGAAAGGTTTAGTAAGGTAAGAAATTTACTCTGATGTAATTTTTAGCCTTCGTTTAGATTTAACTTTTGAGATTTTCTTTCTCAAACTTTTCTGGGCTGGGAAGCAACACTGGCTACTTGGACTAACAGGCAGCAGTGACTCCTTGCGCTAGCGAGCAGCAGTGACCCCTTGACCTTGCAAGAAGCAGTGGACTTCTGGGCTAGAAAGAAAAAAAAATATTTCCTGGCCTGTCGAGCAGCAATGACTTCCAGTCCATGGTGGTGAGCAGCAGTAACTTCCTGGGCTAGCGAGCAGCAATGAAGTCCTGGGCTAGCAAGCAGCAGTTACTGTTTGGGCTAGCAAGAAGCAATGACATTTTTTTTTTGCTGGCAAGCAGCAGTTACTCCATTACCAGAAATCGCGGACATTTCGAGCCCGCTAAAATTGTCAGCGGTATATCATGTTACACTCTAGAACAATAAAATCTAATATGGCGACGCTTATCGCTCTGTCCGAAAGGTAGCGTGTTTCTTACGATGTGCTTCACAGGTTAAGCACTGTTGATATATTGTATGCCGAGAATAGGAAAAAGGAAAGATCGCACGTTAAATATATGGATTTTATGTTTCTGTTTTTTCCAAGCAGAAAGAACTACAGACATTTCTACTTTGTTTTGATAGCCAAACTTCGATTTTCCCGCGTGAATTTAAGATAAAACCAAGCCTGTATTATTGATTGGGGGGTCTGGAACCCATTTCTATCCCGACAAGCTTTTTAAACAACAACCAAAATGGCGACCGGACAGAAATTTCAATAGAGTGTTTTTTTCCCTTCTTCTACCGAACTGCAGCACTTGAACATGGCGTACGGAGATGGGAAAATGAGAGATTTAAGAGTGACGTTGGAAGTACTTTGCAGATCAATATTCATAGTTTTTTTTCTGTGGATCTGAATACATCAAACATCGATGAGTCTATATCGAGTCGCGCAAGTTGAATTCGTTGACCGGTTCATCCCGAAATCTACGAGTGTTTGCCATGACTTCAGCAGGATTTTAAGGAAATGTACGGAGAAATGGATCGTTAATAGACGATGGAAGACATCTTCTTGGGAAGTAAGTAAATCTTATTGTATTCGGAGTTTTTCTGTGAAATGCGTAGCTCGTACTGCACTTATCATAATTCGAGTCGCGCAGTGAAGACCCATGCATGAGCTCATAACTGCTATATTTGCAAAAATTTTTCCTTTCTCCATACATTTCCTTACACGAATTTAACGCCATTTTGACCGTATTGCGCATGCTTGGCTGCCACCTTGTCCCAGATTTCTGGCAATGCCCTGGACTACCGAGAGGCAATGACTTCCTTTGCTAGCAAGCAGCCGTTCCGCCATGGGCTAGAAAACAGCGATTACTTTACGGGCCAGCGAGCAGCAGTTACTCCCTGGTCTAGCAAGCAACAATGACTTCCCGTGCTAGTGAGCAGCAGGAACAACATAGGCTAGCGAGCAGCAATGAAATGCTAGGCTAGCGAGAAGCAATGAAGTCCTGGGCTAGCAAGCAGCAGTTACTCCTTGGGCTAGCAAGAAGCAATGACTAGCAGTAAGTTCCTGGGCTACCGAGCAGCAGCTACTCTCTGGTTTAGCGAGCAGCATACACCCTTTAAGCTAGTGAGAAGGAATAACTCCCTGGGCTAGTGGGCATCAGTTGCTCCCCAGGGTAGCGAGCAGCAATGCACTCCGGGCTAGCGAACAGAAATGACTCTCTGGCATAAGAGACAGCATTGACTGCCTGGGCTAGCGAGGAGCAATGACTCCTCGGGCTAGCAGGCAGCACTGACTTACTAAGCTTTTGAGCAGCAAAGATCCCTGGACTAGCGAGAAGCAGTGACTTTTTGGGTTAGCGAGCAGCAGTGACTTTCTAAGGTAGCGAGCAGCAGTGGCTCCGTAAACTAGAGAGAAGGAATGACTCCCTGTCTGAGCTAGCAGGCAGCAATGATTTCGTGGGCTAGCAAGCAGCAATAGACAATGACTCCCTGGGATAGCTAGCAGCAATGACTTAGTGATTTAGGGAGCAGCAATGACTTCCTGGGTTAGCGGGCAGCAAAAATTCATTGGGGAAGCGAGCAGCGATGACTCCATGCGCTAACAAGCAACAGTGACTACCTTCTGTAGCGAGAAGCATTGACTAACTGGGCTAGAGAGCAGAAATGGCTTTCTGGGCTAGCAAGCAGCAATGACTCCATGGACTAGCAAGCAACAAAGCATCCCTGGACTGGCGGGCAGCAGTGAATACCTGTGCTAGCGGGCATCAATGTCCCCTTGGGTTAGCGAACGGGAATGATTCCCTGGGCTAATGGGGAGAAGTGACTCTCCAGGCTAGCGAACAGCAGTGACTCCCTGCGCCAACGGGGAGCACTAACTCCTTGGGCCAGAGAGTAGCAATGACTTTCTGGCCAAGCTAGCAGCAATGATTTTCTGGACTAGCTAGCACGAGTTAATTTCTGGGAAAGCGAGCAGCAATGACTCCTTAGACTAGCGAGCAGCATTGACTTAGTAGGTTAGCGAGAAGACGTGACTCCCAGAGCTAGCAAGCAGCAGTGACTCTTCGTGCCAGCGAGCACCAATGACTCTCTGGGTTACCGAGCAGCAATGATTTTCCATAGTAGCAGGAACCTTAAGAAAAAATGATTATGATTTACTTCTTTTTCATTTATTGAAAAAGAGAGAGAGAAAGTTTAAAGAGTGACTGTAATCGTGTTATATAGTGCAGGTGGAGAACAATCGCTACTAAAAAGCAGCGAACTAGCGGCTAAATACAGGAATGGCTCCGACCTGTAATTGGATGATAAAAATAGTAATTAGTTAATAAGTTAATGTTTGACTCGAAGTGACACTTTTCACTTCACATGATTTCACAAGTGTTTCGTATTTTTTATTTTATGAGCCGCTTGCGTTGCTTTCTTGTTCTGTTCATTGCCGCCAAACTCGCGATAATCGTTGACAATGAATTGTTTGCGTGAATAAGGAGACAGAATCGTCTCGATTCCTTTCAAACGCGACTTGGACTCGGAGCGATTCCTTTATTTAACCGCTGTACAGGAATGGTTCCGACCTGTAAATAGTAATTAGTTAATAAGTAAACCCTTGAATGAAAGTGACACTTATCTTGTAGTTCTTGTGCAATCAGTTTAGCTAAATCTACCAGCAAATTCAGAGGGTCATGTCAAAATATTGAGAATTTGCGCGTCAGATTAAAAATACCAGTATTATAATGAGTAAAAAGGTAATGTCTGCATTCGGGCCAAGTGGCCCATCAGGCCGGAGCTTATCCCGGTTTCCATAGCATGAAGCGACTGGGAGTATTTCTACTCCCCCCTGGATGGGTCCATCGCAGGGTTACCCCCAGCATTAAATTCGCCGGTACCCATTTATACACCTGGGTGGAGAGAGGCACTGTGAGAGTAAAGTGTCTTGCCCAAGAACACAACACAATGTCCCCGGCCAGGGATCGAACCCGGAGCGCTCGCTCCGGAGTTGAGCGCGCTAACCATGAGGCCACCGCGCCTCCCACATTATAATGAGTGATAATGCATATATAGCATATAGCATTAGCGTCAAACATGATCCTAGTGTATTAGTATTTCTGTTTATTTCTGTATTATTATCTTTCTAAATAAAAAAATAAAGCAGGCAAAGCTCTTGCAAAATAGAATAGAATAAACGAGAGCTAGCAGAACAGTTTATATATCAAGTACTAGCATTGCCCCATCCCTCCCTTAGCCTTTGATTTACATAGTAATAATTAACGAGGATATCGTGACTCTTTTAATACGCAACGTTTGCTCCAGTTTTATCATAGAACGTTGCCGATGATAAGCACAAGCAGATCCTGTGTGCAAAAATAAACTTATATTCTTGTTCTTTCGTCCTGTGTGATGCAGTGATGCGTGTAAAAGTATTGATCCGAGGACCATTCACTGATCTCGCGATCGGAGCCATTCCTGTACATTCTTCACTGCAGAAGTTTATTAAATACAGGAATCGCTCCGGAAAACTATGACAGCTGTTTGCTATTTTCAATCTCATATTTTGCTCCAGAGAAAAGCAAAACAGGCTTATTATAGTTTGTCAATCGACTATAACTTTGTTTTGGTGTTCTGAGGCGTATCTCCCAAAGAAACAGAAGGAAGTCCAGTGTTTAGTTGTATACAGAAGAAAAAGTGACAGCCAATCAGCAATCGGAGCTATTCCTGTGCAGCGGTTAAATACAGGAATCGCTCCGAGTCCTAGTCGACCAAGTCGCGTTTGACAGGAATCGAGACGGCCATTGCGTCTCCTTATCCACACAAACAATTCATTTTCCGGGATGTAAGTAGATAAATTTGCCTGCCTTAATTGCTTTTTAGCTTCTTTATGCACATATCAACGATTATCGCGTTTTTAGCGGCAATGAACACAACAAGAGAGCAACGCGAGCGGCTTCATGACCCGGGCTTCATGATTGCCCTAAAAATAAATACACGAAACGTTTGAGATATCATGAGAACGGTGAAAAGCGTCACTTCGAGTCAAGCATTAACTCATTAACTAATTACTATTTTTATCATCCAATTACAGGTCGGAGCCATTCCTGTATTTAACCGCTAGTAAGCAGCGATGTTTCTTCTTAAAGTGCCACTATGATCAAATTTTTACTTCTGGATTTTTTAGGTGGATCACAAAGAATTCTATAAAAGAATGAAAACGCCGTTTACCGTTTGCAAATATCTGCGTTAGTTCCGGAGATATTCAAGTTTGAAAAATTTGTAAAATATGCAAATGAGATGACTGGTGACGTCATTTACTCAACCCAATTTTACATCATGTATATAAGTAGAGCTATCTTGGCCAATTTGCAGTGCAGAGCATTGAAACTTGGCAGGCTAATAGTTCTACAGGAAACACATCTATGGCTGTAAAACATTTTGTTGCCATGGTAACTCACTCTTTTCCAGTCCCCACCCACTTGATTTCAATACGTAAGTGATTTTCAGCCCGAAAAACGTTAAACAAGGCCACAAACCCAAGCTAACATATTTATATGCTTGTTGGATGATGTATACGAGGCACCATTTGCAAATATGAAAATGGGATGCCAGAGGTGGTCAGAAATGCCTTTAATATTGGGGAGGTCTGGAACCCAGTATGTTGCCATGGTAACAAAACTGTTAAGCTCAAATTGTGTAGCACATTTAGTAGAATCTTACTGCAAAGAATCAAACATTTCTGATACAAATTGGCTGAGATATCCCTTTTCATCATATTTGATCAAAATTTGGTTGAGTGTATGACGTCATCACTAGGCTAATTTGCATATTTTAAAAACTTGAATATCTCTGGAACGAAAAGAGATATTTGAAAATAGTAAACGGCATTTTTCTTCTCATGCATGCTACTTGTTTATGCGTTAAAATGGCTTTGATAGAGAAGATGCGATTTTCGTCATAGTGGCACTTTAAGGGCCCAAGGGGAAGATTGCTGACAAATTATTTCCACCTGGGCCGGGTTTTTAAGAGCCGATTAAGCTAACCCAGGAAAAGGCAAATTTTTGATTTAAGTTCTGTAACTTGGAGGTCAGGCTTTCTGTATATTGCTTGGCCTTCTGTCCTGAGTATCAATAATTCGGTTTTAACTTTTAATCCTGGGTTAGCATTAACCGCCTTCTGAACAATCCTGCCCTGTTTTTAACAAGTAAATCAGACATGAGTCCACGATCTAATGGGAAATTAGCACTTGGTCAGCGGTCAACTTTTAAAAATAAGTGACCTCGATGAGCTATAAACTTGAGCTCGCGATATGGTCGCATGATACGAGTCATCGGATACCTTCTTTTGACAGGTGTCATTGATCACAACATGGATTTCCAATATCAGGGAAGTACACAGTAAACCAAGGCTGCATGTCTCTGTCAAGCTATTATTTGAATTATGGCCGCCATCTTGCGCGACTCCTTCCGACATCGTGGTCGTGCGTACGCGCCCACGAGCAATACCGCTAGCCATGATAACCATGAGAAAATTCATTAATGGGTTTCCTTTTCTTTCCAATATGAGTATGGGGCTCCCCTTGGCGGTCCTTCGGGCAGCCAGAGCTCCGCTATCAGTGAAGACAAACAATAGGCTGCAAGGCTGATACCACGTGATAGACGTTTCCAGACACCAACATAACAGGAACGGATAGAGCAAGTCAGTTCAAAGCACGGAACTTGATATAGTGAACGAGTCATTTTGCAATTTTTGTGTGTTGGTTCTTGCGCTGGTGTACCACATTTTCGCTACACAGTGCTGACGAGTCCCAATAAGGACGAAACAGTCGTTCTCGGTTCTAGTAATGGTAGTGTCTCGAAACATCATTCACCTAGTATAATCTTTGAAGTCTAAGGTTGTCGGCACTATTTACTAAATCAAAGTGCAGAACGCACTTTTGGTTCTGTCCATTCCAAAAAAGTTTAATCACCCCCCCCCCCCCTCCCCCGCCGCCACAGGCATTTGACAGTTTGCTTTTAGAAGGTGGCAAACGACTCACTGTGCAGCAGCTGATGCATACAAAGTCCCCATAGCCCATTTCGCAGATACGGCGGCCATTTTGAATTCTATTGTTTTAAATATCTATTATGGAATACTCAGGGTGCAAATAATGTATTTCCCCCCTGAGCATCCCATAACAGATATTTAAAACAATAGAATTCAAAATGGCCGCCGTATCTGCGAAATGGGTTATGGTAGGGCCATGAGAAAAATGCAAATTTCCCACCCATGGGATAGTGTCAAAATTATAATTTATAGCGAAATGGCCGTGTAATAGCGAACTCTAAAATAACGTAAAATAATTTTTTTTATTGCTTAATAGCGTTTAAAGTTTGATTATGACTCACACAATCCTTGGTTCTTGCCTCGATTCTAACGCACGCTCAAGCCCAACATTAATTTTTTTGGCTGGTGGTGGTGCAACAAATTTCCAGTCGGTTAAATCAACAGTTAGTTACTTCACGTAACTAACAGTGAGCTACTTCACATAAGGTTAATTGAAATAAAAATCAAAACCGTTCAAAAGATAAATTCCAGAATTTGGGGAAAAAAGAAGGTAAATAATAAACAAAGGCTCTCGCCAAGATTTTGGGTCACAGTAATTTTTCTTCAGCAAGATATGCAGAGAAAGGTATTACCCAAATTTATAGAAATTTGTGTGGAGACGCCATGCTGGAGCCCATCCGTATGGACTCCAGCATAGCCGGAAACCAACAGAAGCATCTGTCACTGAGTTTTGCTACAAAAGCGTGAATTTATTCCTTGAGGAACTCAAAAATAATACTTTTTTTAAATACATCACTGTTCAGATTGGCCAATTTTTCTGAAATAAGTCACTGTGTTAACCAGAATGATCATTTTGTTGGTAGGTACTTGGGAAACAATCTGATGAAGGAGTTACCTGAGGGTATCTTTCGTGAGAAAACCGAGCTTAGCGACGGATAAGCACTCATCTTCTAACCCACATTTCCATATCCAAATTCCCAATTAGCCAATCAGAAGCCGTGTCTACTGTCCCGATATCCTGAGATATCAAGGCACTGACCTGATATGGCTACCATATGATGCTCATTTGGCACAAGATTTCAGACATGGACAAAATATGTAAATGTCATATTTTTGATCGAGACGGACCAGGCACGGTTAACATGGACAAGTTATCTATCCATGTAACTCGCTCACCGACCTGTTCCTCAATAATTTCTCAGTAAGATCATCGATTTAGATGATTGTTGCCTTTCAAAACGCTTGCGTGCTAAGTAAGATAAATTCAATATTAAATCAGCGCGGACCCTTTGCTACTCTCTCCTCCAATCTCTTATGTACAAGCTGATGAGTAGTGCCCCAAATGAAAGAGATCCCACATTCTGAGACCCCAGACTTTTCCAGACTGAGAAAGAACATCTGGGGATTATTAGATAAGAGAGTTTTGTTTTCCCATTTTTATTTTCTATTTTTCTTGTTTTCTGTACCGTGGTGTTCTATATTAAGAATTGAACCTCCAAACATATTCTTCAATTTTCCTTTTATTTTATCCTGCAATTGACAATGAATGTGATTTTTGGTTGGTAGGTACTTGCAAAACAACCAGTTGAAAGACTTACCTGAAGGTATCTTCCGGAACAATACCAAGCTACGGTACCTGTGAGTAGATCTTTTCATCTAACTCTACATACCATGTCCATATCTTTAACGAGCTAATCACAAAGAGTGTCTACTGTCCCGAAATCCAGAGATATCAAGTCACAAACCTGATATGGCTACGATATCATGCTCATTTGGCCGAATTTGGGCATCGAAACTACCTAATACAGCTTTTTTTTGTTATGCTTCGAAGACATGCTAGGCTCGTTTGATCTCGCCATGGGTAATTCGGCTCTACTGCGTCTCGCCAAAATACAAATCATGGTTCGACCAAGTCAACTGGTATGCCGCTGCGCGCAGTTTAAGAAAGTAAGTGGAATAAAAATTTAACATCGTAAGAAGTCCGAATAAGCATAGATAAACAGTTGAATTATTGAATGACCACAGAACAATCAAGGACTTGGAGTTCTCTAGTCACTGTATTTGAGGATAGATTCAATTGTTTTAGAGAGGACAATCCAAACTTTATTTCCAGGCTGAATGTTAGCGACGTTTTCTTGCGTTTACGTTATTGGTCTTGATAATACATATGCCACTCCTTGGCGTTTTCGAAGCAGTCTCCCATCGTGTTCCCATGGTGTACTATACTTTATTTTTAAGCTGTGGCATTGGAACTGATGAGCCTAAACCCTTTGGTTGTCCCCAATTCTATGATATGTTTAATATGAAGAGAAAAACTTGAATATATGAAGTGATAACAGCATGCAATCGACCAAGCCTTCTGCGTGTAAACAATCAGTGACATCACAAATTTTGTAAGCGAGCTGCAGTGCAGGGTCGCTCACGCCGTTTTCCTCCAAAATTTAAGTTCGGCAGCTAAAACTGCGCTTTTTATAGGGACCGGTGATTATATATCGCTTAAGGAGGGGAGGGGGTGGGGAGGAGGATATTCGGCTAAAAACAGTAAAATTTAGCTGATCCTCTCTTTAAATATTGTTTTATTCAAGAATCCCCTTTATAGCTATTGATAAATTTCCTGATGCCACTCAATGTCTTTGGACACATATTTATCCTTTGACGTTTACATTTAGTGCTACTAACGGTCATCTCAAAAAATAATTTTTAACTATGATGCTGACTAAAAGATTATTAAAACCACCATGGTGCAGTCTACTGATGGGTGTCTTCAAGATAGCTGATCAGAGTTCTGAGCAGAAGTTTTCATATTCGTCAAATGAAGCATAAAAGGCGGCATAAATAAAAGCGACACCCGATTCGCCCAAAAAGGAGCAAGCTAACCAAAGGTTATTCGGGCGCATGCTCTCCCGGAAAATTTTTAAATTGCATGTTGCCAAACATGCGATCTCGAGCATTTTGGTGAGCAGTGTTACCATGAAAGAAGTGTTTACTATCATAAAGTTAGATGTTGCAAGTAGCGCTGTTTCACCTCTTTGAATACCGTTTTTTCTTAAAACGGCAAAGTTACCTTTTAGCTTGAGTGGAAAATAGCTAGCCGTCCACCAAGTCTTTAAATGTATGTGACATTTAGTGATCCTCACTTTTGGGCTCTCAGTTATTGCTGATCCCCCCTTCTATAATCCTAAAAATCCAATGATTCCATTCTAAAATCATCCTCTCTCAGGAAATAAATAACAATCGGTCCCTTAATTAAGTGTGCCTACGAAATAATTTAAAAAAAAAGTAAGTCCTGTTTGTTAGAAAGGCTTTTTATCTATAGAAGAAAGGCTTTTTTTCATTTTAAAAATTAAATATTTTGTTTTGTAGATAGTTACTTTTTTTGTATCATTCAAATATAGAAATTAAAGCACTAACCTGGAAATAGAGAATATCTTCAGAATATCACAGCAGTGTTTTCTCTAACAAGAGAAACAGATTGACAGCTTCTGTGTTGTTGCCATGTCTACTCTTGGCTCCAGTACCTTTCTGTGAAAAACCAAATATTCCAAATTACCTTAACCCCCTCCATTAAGACCTGTCCAAACGGTAAAATATTTAGCAGCAGATTTATTTACTCGATCGTACATGTAAGTTGATTTGCATACCATCTCTGAAGAAATATCCCCTCTGGTCGAACTGCATGGAATACAAAAGAAATGACGTGTGAACGAGAACAAAACTAAAAGATAAGGCAATTGGAATTTTGTACTTGAAGTGTTTGAA
>JAHPZR010001746.1:22500-25000 GCA_019787425.1 Platygyra sinensis
TAACGTAAATTTCACAAGCTTGTTTTGTCCGTAAATCCATGTTAGAACGACCACATAAGAACAAACAACACACCCAGCCCTAAAAACTTGTACTTTTACAATTCGTTATAAACATCTCCAGCAATCTTTGTGTTTTTGAACAGCCCATTAGACGTCAAAAACTTTTTGTTCGCTGGTTACTGAATGAAGTCATAGAAACAATTTGTTCTGTACTCAAGATCTTGTGGTCTTTGTGAGGAGAAATATGATTATTGAGCTAACATATCGCAAAGAATTTGCTACGTGCTGTTAAAAGAGCGCATCGCCCAGAATTCCGCAACACATCCGGGATTTTATATACGACCCAGCGCGAAATTTGAAAAGCGGTCGCCAGGCAAAAGAACCAAAATACAAAGAAAATGGTAAAAAATAGTGAAACATGGTATACATTTCATTCCATTACGAAAACCCAAACCCTTTTTGCGGTTAGGTTTACCCCGGATTTTTGAGAAGAGGTGTCTAGTAATCAATCAGGACCCTTTCAACACCATTTGGTAACGGAAAAGTGGTGTCAATTCGGCTTCTAAAATTCGCTTATTTCACTTGTTTTAGTATGGGAAAAACACCTCATTAAAATTCACCACGGTTTTTCTCGTGAATGAGCGACTCCAGAACTTAGGTTTACCCAAAAAAAGCTAGGGATGTGCGAAGTTTGGAATTGATACAGCGCATAGAAGTAGTATCAAAACTATGGTTTGTAGAAGCTGTTCCGCAAACACCAAACGGCGCTCCATATTGTACTTCACCGAATCCCCACGAGACCTAAAACAGATCCAGTTTTGAATAATTATCTCACACAAACAATGAAAAACTGTGCTTGCTCAGGCGTAAGACGCGTTCAAGCAGAAATGTCGGGTTTTGAGGATAATCGTCCTACCTGTAGGGCGGTGTCGGTTTTTAGAAGAAAACGAAAGCGGTTTGCGGTTTCGAAGGAACAAAATATGGCGGTTTACGGAATGTACGACCCCTTATAATAGACCCTCTCAAGAGCCCATTGCAGAAACGTGAGAACACTGGGGCGAGTTTCTTATATTGATCAGATTAAAAATCTTAACATTTCAGCTAAAATGTTCATGAATGAAAAGCTACCCAACCAAGTTTAAGACTTTTCAGCAAAAAATTGTCCAAATGGGAGCCTTGCAAAAGTTGGAAAATTCCATACAAACCCTTATAATTTTTTGGCCTGTCTACCCAATCCATACAAACTCTCTTCTTTGGGTGGCATTTGAAGAGCTACCCTTTTGCCATTTTCCTCCTACAAATACTTCTATTCATAGTAACGACTCTCAAATTTAGTCGATCTTTCATTTGAACGTCTTAGTTTTTAAACAAACGGAAAACAACCATACTCTTTCCCAGTCCTCTCACGTTTCTGCAATGGCCTATACATCAAGTTCCGTCTTTGAACTGGCTTCCTTTATCCGTTTATTTTGTCATGTTGGTGTCTGGAAACGTCTATCACGTGGTATAAGCCTTGGGGCTTAATGTTTGTCTTCACTGAAATACGTTTTTAGCTGATCTCTATGTTATGATCGTTCACTATTAACAGTTTTGGATTCGTTACACCTCACGAGAATCGCGCAGAGGGAGTGACTGGGGGGCTTTATCCCCTTCCCCGACCGACTTTTATTGCAAACATTAAAATGGATAAAATAATTTAGAGCTAGCCATTCCAGTGCAGGAATTGATAAGTATTGGTAATAGGACTGAGTGGAGTCCAATTCGGTCTGTAATTATACGAGTTATAACATCCCTATTGCACCACTACTATATACACTACCAGATTGATCAACCAAAACTCCGAAAAGGTTATTCCATGGAAATTGTGCACGAAAGTTTTTTTTTTTAATCTCAAGTTGCAATGCATCAAGTAAGCGCAGCGAACGAGTGAGTTATTATCGCAACGAGGAAATTATGATCGTTCAGAAACCCATAATAATGCATAAGCTCATTGACCTATCAAATGGTCAGTAATACATCACGTGCAGTGACTTTGTTTTGGTAAACTTTTGCCTTATTAGTATGGGGTGTTTTATCAGATATATTGACATTGCACGTGACTTAAAATAGTTTGTATTTAAGCCATAGAGCACATCTTTCCGTGTTTGCATAACCTTATCTAAACACAAGAAGGGTTGGGAAAATTCGAGACAGCTATGTAAACCCGAGACGTAGTCGAGGGTTTGCATAACTTTCGAGGATTCGCCCAACCCTCCGAGTGTTTAGATGAGGCTAAGTAAACACCGAAAAAGTGCCCTGTTGCTTTTATAAAATAATTCTCTAAGATACGCGCGAAGCTAAAACGTCACAACAGTGTTTACATACTCTCTTCTAAACACACCTATCAACGTACCAATGAGAGCGCACGTAGTAGCACAGTCATTTTATATAAAAAAATAGTTACTCCTTTAATCTTTATCGGTACTGCTAAACAAGATACGGAGGCTTTTCCACTGGCGGT
>JAHPZR010001748.1:0-10102 GCA_019787425.1 Platygyra sinensis
TACATGGAGAAGAGAGCTTCCCTGAAAATTACGCGTTATATGAGCAATGCAGCAAAATAATTCATGTTGTGTTTGGTTGTCAATAAGGTCCTTTAGAAATAAATTAACTAACTCTTCCGCGAGAGACATAGCGGCGTCAAGGTTTGTTGGGCTACAGTGAATTAGAACGCTAAGAAAGTCCGAACACACTCGATCCCAGATGCCTTGTCGTAAACTCGATACAAGAAGAGCGCCTCGTTTCGTTTATTTTATCTAGAGGCAATTGCTTGCAGAGAAACCTGTAAAACAATGTCGGTATATCCCTCAGTATAAATAATGCTCGGATATTTATCCGCGGGCATTATCTGTTCCGAGAACCAAACTGTTTTCCGAGAGCGCAGAAAGCTCAAGGAAAACTGCGAGCTGCAATAAAAGATATGATAGTAAAAACGGTGGGAAATTTTATTTTTATTCTTTTATTAGTTTTATACGATCGCTACTGATCATTAAAGATACAGTAGAATCTCCCATAGCCGACCACCCAAAATTTTCAAGCTTAGCTTGTCGCTTATGAGAGGTGGTGGCTTAGAAGAGCTTGGACCATATTGGATCAAAATTTTGCCTCATTAGCATATAGTAACTCTTTTAAGACTTATAGGTTGCAGTAAACAGCTGTTTCGAGAAAGGGTTTCTTATTACAAACGGGAAAAAGCTTACGCAACAATGTTGAAAGTTATTATGGGTAACAGTGGTTTTTCCGCTGCTTGATTTGAACCTCAAGGTGTTTCAGTGTGGTGGAAGGAAACAGCACAAATACATGTATTCGTTCTTTCTCGTTCCTTGTTGGCCGGTGAATCACCTTGAGCCTCAATCAAGCAAAACCAAACTCTAACTACCCATAATACCAATCGACATTATCGCTTACGCTTTCACACTTTAGTTGGACAACCTTTGTCGAAACAGCTGTATGTGAAAAGTCAACTTCGAAAAAAAAAAATATATAGTTTTTCCCGTTGAGAAAGTTCTGTCTCTTGTAATACCTAGGCGTGCGAAAGTTTTAAAACATCTTATTAACCAGTAAAGGGAGTAAATTTCTTAAGAAGCTATGGTGCTGCGTCGGTGCGAGTATTGCAGGATAATTTGGTTTTATCAACTGAGTTGATAATGTGAATTGGCCACCGTAAAGAGATTCGAAAGCTTTACGGTGGCCAATTCACATTATCAACTCAGTTGATAAAACCAAATTATCATCCTATTACAGCCAAACTAAGTGAAGCGTACCCCTCAAGATTGCATTAATGAACTGATTATTTGAAACTCGAACCCACTAGTCGTTTCAAGAATGCAATAATGAATTGATAATTCGAATATTGAACTCGCTCGTTCGATCCAAGAATAGGGCTATCGGGTTCCGTTTCAGTTTCGAAAAATTATTTCACTATTGCATTCTACAAAAGACTAGTAGGTTTCAAACCTACCAGTCGCAACAGTGAATTGATTTTTCGAAAACGGAACCCGTTAGCCGTATTCTTGGATCGAACGTATTCTTGGACCGAACGAATTCTTGGACCGAACGAACAACAACAACAACCACACCGAGCGAGTTCAATATTCGAATAATTAATTCATTATTGCATTCTTGAAACGACTAGCGGGTTCAAGTTTCAAATAATCAGTTCATAAATGCAGTCTTGAGGGTACCGCTTCACTTAGTTTGACTGTAACCAATTTTCGCTTTATTATCTACCAAGTGGTTGATTTGGGAGGTAAAAACAAAAGAAAATTTGAAAATAGACCAGCAACCAGGGTTAAACATATCAAATCAATTAAAACACTTCCTGGCTGAAAATTTAGGATAAAATAAGCTTTCGGTTTCCAAACTACTGCCTTTGACGAATGATCAAGAAGTCGCGAATGAATATATATACTTTGAAAAGTGTGAAAAAGCAACATAAAATTGCACAATTAAAATGGTGATAACAAACGACAATTTGGATAAAGAAAAGGGGCTAGTATATCATATATTATAGATAAGAATTTTTCCAAACAATGCTTTGTTTTTTCATTAAACCCAGCTTTGAATTTTATTCCCGATGGTGGTTCCAAAATGAGAAGTAAAACTGTTAATAATTTTAGAACGAATCAATTTACCGGAACCATCCACAAAAGAACCAGCAAAAATAATCTGGATTGTCTGTTTCGCCAAATATTTCTTCCTTCGTTGAGTTGAGTGATTATTCGCCGGTGCGAAAAGGGAGTTTGGTTATGCAAAAAAATACCAGTTCGCTAAATACAGGTCCAGATGAAACACGCAGGGTGATTGGTTAAACAAAAAGCTGAGATTTACAGGAAATGACTGACAGTTGAACTGGTTTGGGCGGCACCCTAAGTAAGCGACACCCTTTTAGATTTTGATTAAGAGATTTTGGACACTGTATCACGGCACTCATTTGCTGTGAACTACATATTTTGAAAGTTGTGTTTTTTACCTCAATTCAATAATTGTTTACTAGTGAGGAAGGTTTGCCATAGGAATGTAATTGAGGCTGAAAAAATATTCTAACGTCAAGATCATCTGGTTGACATCAAATTCCTCATAGATTCAAAATTCTTGTAAACTAGCTGCCATGGCCAGCTTGTCACTCCCGCCAACTACTCTCAACAAAAGAGTAAAGACATACAAAAATACAGTGGTCTGGGCTATATAGAATCATTACACAAAATTACATTACAAGTCAAGGCTGGTTGGTTTGCCGAAAATATCCACAGGCCCAAAAAGATCTCAACAAAGAAAATTTAAATCAGAAGTGAAATTCTGAGCGGAAGTGGGGTGCATACAGGGCCCAGTGCGTGATTCCGCCTCGGTCCATAAACGCGCAAAAAAAAGAACTTGACCAATATCCAGCCATCTTGACCTCACACTTGATCAATAACCCATATTTATTATATGGCTCTGTCTGTCAATGACTGGGAACTACCAAATTCACGAATTTGATTGGCTGAAAATGATATTGTCCGCGGTCTAGATTTTACCATCTAAAACGGCATCTACACCGGTAATGTTTTGCAGTGAAAAAGTTGCAAACTAAAATGAAAAATCATTGACTTTTTTCCTCTATCAATATTTAATCCTGTAAGTGCCAAAAACTTGATGAGAAAAAGAAAGTATTAAAATTCGACAGTCTTACTTCACTCAAACTGGAGTAATTTTTGAGGAAAATACTTAAGCAAAATTCCAACAGACATAATGAGTTGCGTTGTGGGCCAAAAGCACAAAAGATTTCGGGAATTTCAAACGCCATTTCCCTACGCGACAGCTGCAAAAATCCTCGTTGCATGTACGCACGTGTACCGTAGGCGATGGCGCAATTTGTTCTAAAAATAGAAACATTGTCCCATATCATAGGGACAATCCCAATGCTAGAAATGGCGCCCTTACGGTCTCCGTCCCAGATTATATGGCTCCTGACTCAACTAAATTCTGCTCGCTGCAATTTTATTTGATTTGCTTTCCTCTATTTGTCATGTTCGTAGTGTTGTATCTTGTGTTGTAGGAGAGGGTTACAAACTTACAAGCTCTACAAGCTGGGTTCCCGGTATTTTAAAACCTTTTGGATCTGGGTAGAAATATATTCCAAGTGTTTTTCTCAGTGCTAGCTGTGATTATGTATATCGTAAAATCAGTCAGAGTCACATCAGCAGTTGGGAAATTACAAGACAACCTTTACACGAAAGTAAGTTTCCAAGAAGCTATTGCGCGGCTTGAATCCGAGAATGCTGTTTTGGGGACTCTCACTTTTATTGTTACTGCAAAACGCTTTCGACTTATTCGATTTAATCTTGTTAATCAGCATGTTGCGGAGTTTTCAAAAATCAATGAAGACATCAGCGCGACTTCTTTCATCTTTTTTTTTTTTTGTATTCTGATCTTCGGAACGGGATCTTAGTTCTACTCGTCGATTCTAAAGCAACATATTTTCAACTCGAGTTAACTTCAAGTGAAAGGAAGACCTATTAATGACTTAGAGGAGGCCAACGATACCTTTGGCAGGATCTTCGCTGCTTTACTGCTGCTAAATCTAGCCATACTATCAATAAACTTTTTTATCGCTTTAATGAACGATGCCCTTGAAAGGCAAAGAACTCCATTAAGGAAAATGAACTATACGAACTCGTGGATGAATACGACTGGAAGAGTACACAAGAGAGCAAGGTTCTTTTTGATGCGATTAGTAAGGGTATACACAGAATTAAAGTCAATGAAACATCAGCCAGAACTTAATTCCAGGAACGGTACGGCAATTAACTTTGATTTAATCAGCCGAACAATCAAAAACGCCACAAGACAAAGGATCCAGACATCAGGAAATGAGAAACCAAGCGTGATGAGAAGAAAGTCAATCTTTGATAAAGTCAATAACATTGTCGGATACCTGAAACAAGCAAACTATGACGATCGATCATAACAATAATAGGAAGGAACGTAAAGTACGATTCAGAAACGATGTCATTAAATCTCGACTGGGGAGATTGCAGAAGACCAAGAAAGATCTGTTTAAGTATTTGGACAGCATAGTCCAAGGATATTCCGAAGAAGAAGATAAATTCTATTTGTTGTGTCTGGAGTTAGGTGCCTATAATTCCACAGACAACATGACAAACGCTACAGGAACTGTGAATGAATCATTCGCTTGAGCTATGTTTGTGCCCTTTTACTGCATCAGCAAAATAGATTAGACAACTATATAAAAATACCAAACAAATGAAGAGCCCACCTCACAACAACAACACACGCTTTGTTACCTATTTTATTGCTCTTTTTGCATTTCTTTCCCGACTATAATTATTGTAAAGTCGTTCTTCTCTCTTATCTCAATTTCTACATTATGTATTATGTGTACAGTTGAACTTCTATGTAATTGAGTCCACCTGTTAAGCGGCCGCCCATTATATATCAAACGGCCAGTTATCAAAGTCCCGAAATTATTGCCCGTAAAATAATGAACAATTATTACAATCGGTTTTTTTTTTGATATCCAGAATAATCAAGGTCAAGATGGGGGTTATCAGCCGAACAAGAAGGCTTACCGAGACCTTGATTATTCTGTATATCACAAAAACCGAATCTAAAAATTGTTTTGTTATACATTGAACGCAAAGACTTGGAAGTCATGTTTCTGCTTCTTCACTGACGGCAAGCAGCACGAATCGCTCAAACTAGGCATGATTACCCTTGCTTTGCGGTCATACATGACATGAGATCCGTGACCTTGAGTGTTGTTGACATGATAATTGGATAATCTGCAGTTATGACGTCAAGGGCGCTGATTTCGAAACTTCGCTGTACGCTTTCGGCTAATCAGAAAAGAGTTAGAGAGTTCAATGTATCATAATGTAAATAAAACCATTATTAACAGGCCACCTCTGTTAAACGGTTGCAGCCACATTTTTGGTCGTCTCTCCCGATGAGCGTTTTCTAGTCCAGTCCCTAAACTCTCCTTTCTTCCCGCCCCATATAGGGGCTGAACCCAGGAGGGTGAAAGAAGAGTCCAGGATAACCTGCATGCGCATGCTCAGAACGAACCAATCAAAAATTACTAGGTCCCAACCACGCCGCTCGCGTCAATGTGTCGCGCAATGTATTTTTCAGCTCGCGTTCTGAAAGAAAACATTTTCTTTGACGTTGATATTGTCGTAGCAAAAATAACGTAAAAATCAAAATATCGTTTATCGTGGTCTGTACCCTTATCGACAACGAGTACGCGTCATTACTCTTTTCCCAAACATTTTTTCGTATTGTTTTTGTAGCGATTTTGCAAAAGTTTTTGAAAGGAAAGTCTGGCGCGTGCACTTTCAAGTCCGAGTCGGTGTTTTCAATTGTCAACAAATCTTGGCAAAGATGACTTTCGTATTTTTGATATTGAGATAAAAAACAAATCGAATGTAGTTTAGCGTGGCACTGGTGAAATTCTACTGATTTGGGATTAATTGACATTTTTTTAATTAATCAATCTAAATGCAGAAATTGTTGCTTGTATATTATCACTCCAAAAAACGCGCCACAAGTCAAATCTGGAAAATACTTCCAAATATGGTTTTTCCCCGATTTGGGAGGAAAAATGGCGGCGTTCTGAGAAAGCGCATGCAAGTTATCCTGGACTCTTCTTTCGCCCCCTTGGGTTCAGCCCCTTCATGGGGCGGGAAGAAAAGGAGAGTTCAGGGACTGGACTAAGGGTTTTCCTATTGTCAGGTTTACCCCTGTTAAACACACACCCACAATGTGATACAGGTAAATTAACTTTGCTTTGGAAAAGGCGATGGCGGATAAGAATCCGAAATAGAAGATAACACGTGTGTTACGAAAAATTGTCCGTGACTTGCGTGACTGTCTAGAATCGTCTGAAATTTTCGTGCATATTTAATTAGTATCGTATCAGAGTGATTTAGCAGCTTGTGTATGTTGCTGTAAATACTTCTATGTTGTAATGTTTCTTTATTTAGTAGAGCCGGAAAGTTCTAGAACAGTATGCTGTAAAGTATATAAGCGAATCGGTGTAGTTTTTAAGTTTAGAGAGAATAATCTTGTGAGTCAGTAGTGTTTACGCACGTAGTGTTGGCGGAGGCTGTGTTTATTGAAGTGTGACAAAGGTCGCGTGTACATCTGGCAGAGGTCGTGTTTATGCAAGTGTGACGGAAGTTAAAGTGTAATTTACAAGCCTAGCGTGTGCTTGTTGTGAAGTTTTGTGTGGAATTACTACGTTCGTTTCGAATAAATAATCTTGTTGCTGTTCCGACAACCCTGCGTTCTGTTTAGACTGCAAACTACCCACCACTTCAAAGAACGAACTCGTAACATCGTGAGAAAAACAGTCAAACACACTTTTATCATGACTGTCTTTAAGTGATTTCATGTTCACTAAGGAATTAGCCCAATGGTAAACAAACCCCCATTAAGCGACTTTTCCATTTCCCCGAGTGTGGCCGCTTAATAGGGGTTCGACTGTGTATATTAAATTAATAATAATGAAAATAATAATAATAATAATAATAATAATAATAATAATAATAATAATAATAATAATAATAATAATAATAATAATAATAAAAGTAATTATAGCCTTGCATACGGTCGGCGCACGGGAAATTTGAATTGACCAATCAGGATTCAGCAGGCGTGAAAAACTTTACTGTCCTGACGTCAGTGTAAGTTTACAGAAAAGGCATTGAAGCCAGGCAACTTTTGTTGCTGGAGATGGCACTAAATATTCACCTGAAAAAGGATTTACAATTGTCAAAACCCTATCAGTTCTTAAAAAGGAAAAAAAATTGAAGAAGTTTCTGTCTCCAAGCTTCTAATTTGGCGCCAAATCTGAGTCGCTGGCGTCCGTCAAGGCAACTCGCCCGTAGTTCGTCGAGTGTCGCCAGGTAGGGTGATAGTTGTCTTATTTTGAACAAAATATCCTGTTTCTCGTCAAACTAAACTCGGAATTCTCAAGTTAACTATTAGAAGAAGCCAAAGCAACTTAAGCATTGTCTCTATTTTTGTTACCTGCGAAGAAAAAGGCTATTATCGTGTCGTTTCGGTAGGACAGCTAAGTTTTGACTGCCGCTCGTATTGCGGGCTCAGCCGCCGTATGCAAGGTAGTCATCATCGTTATCCTCATCAGTCCTTTAGAGACCAAGCTGTCTCCATTCCTGTCTTTCCTTTGCAAGCTGTTCCTCCAGGTGGATTTGGATAGTAATAGTAATAGTAATAGTAATAGTAATAGTAACAGTAACAGTAACAGTAATAGTAATAGTAATAGTAATAGTAACAGTAACAGTAACAGTAACAGTAACAGTAACAGTAACAGTAACAGTAACAGTAACAGTAACAGTAACAGTAACAGTAACAGTAACAGTAACAGTAACAGTAACAGTAACAGTAACAGTAATAGTAATAGTGATAGTTGGTTCTGAGTTAAACCATTTATTCGAACTTATAAATGAAAGCGATCTCTAAGACGAATTACGACCCTAAAAAACACTAATAACACATCTCCACGTGGTCGCAAAAAAACATCCACTGCTTTTCGATGTCACATGACCCTAGTATTGCACTTCAGGTAAACTACAACAAAATGTCCTTCACATCATACTCCCCCTTCTCGATGGGCCAGTGGCTCATCGACCTATCAATAGGAGTTTCGTGTGTTTCTATCTTAAAGGCTCTCTAAAGTTCGACTAGTTCTCTTAAAGTTCGCTATTGTCTTATTCTTCTGCGTCATCTTCTGAAAGGAGTTCTAATGGACAAATTCTGGTGATCGGTCTCAATAATTCCTTGCGGCCAACTCTGACTTTGACAGCTCTCACGTGCTTGTCCTCTCCTGGAAAGACCGCCAGGACTCTACCAAGCGGCCACTGCCCACGCGGTGAGTCCGGTGCCACTACTAAGACTACATCATTAACTTGGACATCTTTCTGCTCCTTCTGCCACGTGGACCTATGATTCAAGGTGGTAGCCATTCTCTCAGCCATCGGGCCAAAAATGTCGCACTAATTCTTGCACCCGTCTCCATCGCTTCTTGGACTGAACTGGCCACTATCAACTGATTCAGGAGCGAACTGGCCTCCTACTTGTCCAATCAGGAAATGATTTGGGGTGATGGGTGTGTCATCTGAGGGATTAGCAGACTGATACGTTAAAGGCCTAGAATTTATGAGTGCCTCTGCAACCGTAAATGCCGTCATCAGTTCTTCATCAGTCACATCTGCAGATCCCCATATCGCATAGGTTGCTCTCTTCGCTGACTTGATCATTGTTTCGTGTACCCCACCGAAGTGAGGTGCCGATGGTGGGTTGAAACTCCACTTGATGCCTTTGTTGGCAGCTGATTTCTCAATCTTGTCCCGATCCAGTTGTTCGACAAGCTCCCTCAGCTCTCTTTCCGCGCCTACAAAATTAGTTCCGTTATCAGAAATCATCTCTTCTGGCAGCCCTCTTTGATTGGTCATGCGATTAAACGCAGAAGAATAAGACAATAGCGAACTTTAAGAGAACTAGTCGAACTTTAGAGAGCCTTTAAGATAGAAACACACGAAACTCCTATTGATAGGTCGATGAGCCACTGGCCCATCGAGAAGGGGGAGTATGATGTGAAGGACATTTTGTTGTAGTTTACCTGAAGTGCAATACTAGGGTCATGTGACATCGAAAAGCAGTGGATGTTTTTTGCGACCACGTGGAGATGTGTTATTAGTGTTTTTAGGGTCGTAATTCGTCTTAGAGATCGCTTTCATTTATAAGTTCGAATAAATGGTTTAACTCAGAACCAACTATCACTATTACTATTACTGTTACTGTTACTGTTACTGTTACTGTTACTGTTACTGTTACTGTTACTGTTACTGTTACTGTTACTGTTACTGTTACTGTTACTGTTACTGTTACTGTTACTGTTACTGTTACTGTTACTATTACTATTACTATTACTATTACTGTTACTGTTACTGTTACTATTACTATTACTATTACTATTACTATTACTATCCAAATCCACCTGGAGGAACAGCTTGCAAAGGAAAGACAGGAATGGAGACAGCTTGGTCTCTAAAGGACTGATGAGGATAACGATGATGACTACCTTGCATACGGCGGCTGAGCCCGCAATACGAGCGGCAGTCAAAACTTAGCTGTCCTACCGAAACGACACGATAATAGCCTTTTTCTTCGCAGGTAACAAAAATAGAGACAATGCTTAAGTTGCTTTGGCTTCTTCTAATAGTTAACTCGAGAATTCCGAGTTTAGTTTGACGAGAAACAGGATATTTTGTTCAAAATAAGACAACTATCACCCTACCTGGCGACACTCGACGAACTACGGGCGAGTTGCCTTGACGGACGCCAGCGACTCAGATTTGGCGCCAAATTAGAAGCTTGGAGACAGAAACTTCTTCAATTTTTTTCCTTTTAAGAACTGATAGGGTTTTGACAATTGTAAATCCTTTTTCAGGTGAATATTTAGTGCCATCTCCAGCAACAAAAGTTGCCTGGCTTCAATGCCTTTTCTGTAAACTTACACTGACGTCAGGACAGTAAAGTTTTTCACGCCTGCTGAATCCTGATTGGTCAATTCAAATTTCC
>JAHPZR010001750.1:5000-12500 GCA_019787425.1 Platygyra sinensis
CTATTGTACCCACGAAATACTAGATTAAAGAGAAATCTACATCTACGGTTTTTTTCATGGCAATTGGTTGTTCATTCCCCCACGATTGGACATTTTCCACGTCTTCAAACTACAGACATAAATCGGGTTCGATATTACTTTACGAATTCAGAAATTCATGCTTCCACAGTTCGTATTAAGATAATTTGCATAATTTATTAGTTATGCTGCGGGCGCCAATTTCAACGCCAGACACCAATTAAGAAATAGAAAACATGTACCGTGTTTCTATCGAGTTATACAAACACGAGTGGAAGTTTGGGAGAACTCGAAATGCTGTGGGAACACGAGCCGCAGGCGAGTATTTCCACAGCTTTTTCGAGTTCTCCCAAACTTTCACGAGTGTTTGTATAACTCGATAGAAACACGAAGTACATGTTTTCTATTTCTTTTAGAAAACACCACGACGAGAAAAAGGAAAACAACTTGATAACGTTGGATATCAAAATGCAAATTCTCTTTGCTCGTGCCATCACTACGTCAACAGCGCGCGCTAGTTCTGTGTCTCCATCGAGTTATACAAACACGATTTTTAACCAATCAGCGCGCGTGCTTTCTTAGGACTGTTTTCTAAATAATTATATTTAACCGATCTGGAAGATCTTTCTTCGACAAACCGAAATAACCTAGAATATGCGTCTTAAAGGTTTAAAGAGTGATAACCCACCCGTAATAAATCAGCTACTGCTAGACTGAGTTGCAGTTCTTAAACTTACCAGATATAAAGAGAGCCTTTGCCTGATACAACTCAACTTTGCCCTTGCTTCTTGTAACGACGGTTATCTCTTTATCCGGGCAATACTCCTTGTCCGTAACATCCTTACTGCTGATCACTGTACAGCTATTTTCATCCACCCATTTTGCAACAATCCACTGTGCCATAGCTACCGATCGAAAACGAAGAGTCAAATGATTACGAAATCAGCACGTGCACGTCCGAGCAAACGTCGAGCAGTAAATGCGAAAGTCCGAGCAACCGTCAGGAGTAAATGCAAACTCGAACTTGGCGCTTGGTGGAGGCATATCATCTTACCTAACCAATCAGTGATCACATCTGAACCAAATTTGGAGGGACTTTGAACTCGGTCTCCTTTGGGTTTCGTATTTCCTACCGCCTTGAGCGGTTTTGCGCGGGTTCGATCGGATCGAGTTTACCAAATATTAGCATGGCTTCACAAATCTCGACAGCGTCATCTCACTCACTAAACGTACTGCAGGAATACTACAAGGACGTGCTTGTTGAAGGAAAACAAAAGTGGGAGTGCATGGTGTGCCACAGAACGCTGTCGTTCATATAAACAGCGAGTTGAATACCATCTACACAAAATACATGGAAAAAGGTTTGTAAGACTGCTTGAAATTGACCTTATTTATGCTGATTTAGGTTTCGACAAAACACTGACCCCCGGTCAACTGACCCCCTACTGACCCCCTACTGACCCCCTTTACTGACCCCCCTACTGACCCCATATAAAATCAATGGGAAAATAAAAATTAAAAAAGCTCAGAACTATCAATGGGACCCGGTTCAAGTTCATCAATAAATTTTGCTTACCTGAAATTTCCAAGATGGCGGTCGCGTTGTAGATTTCCGACTCCTTCTCATTTGACGGAAGGATTTGTCATGGAAAATCGAGCACAGAATAAGTTGGAATATTACAGCTAGGGCCTATCTAATCGACATTTTCGATACTCGATTGAAATCGATCGTAATCGATCGTAATCGATACTAATTAATCATTAATATCGGAAAGCGATAGAAATCGATCACTCGCGTCTTTGTGACTATCGATTTTGATCGATTTCTCTAATTAGGTATCGATTTTATCGATTTGTTTGACAAATATCGAAAAGACAAGCACTCCGCACTGCGTAAGCCAACATGCGTGCCTCCCCATAAGCGCCCGAAAATTACCCTTCTAAATTCTTGGAGAACGGATGACAGTTTGCCAGTTTTTACACTTGTGACTCCGGATAGTTACTGCGATTCTGACAATTCTAGAGTACAAGGGCGCGTAAAAGTTTTCCTTTGATTTGTTTGTTAGTTATCGTTATTCAATACTCGTAAGTACAGCAAAGATCGAGTACACAGTACACAGCACCATAGGACTGCTGGGCTGAAATCTGCTGAAATATTGCTTTAAACAGCTTTACAGCGGTGATCCTGGTGAAAAAAAAAAACAAGTAAAGTCGCTACCACCGGAGAAAGTAACATCATCTTTATCAACAAAGCGGATTGAAGGTAAGTTTGAAGGTAAGTGCTATGCAGTGTTATGATAAGATCAGATCGCGTGTTTGATTTTCGATTTCCACCGATGTGGCAAAAAATGGTGATTATCGATTTCAATCGATTAAATTGTCTAATCAATCGACAAATATCGAGTATTATCGAGTACTATCGATCAATCGATTACATTTTCAATGATCGATTTCGATCGATTAGATAGGCCCTAAATATTAGCAAGTATGTTATTTGTATCCGCTAGAAAAATAAGCAATAAAAATAGCCAGGAAGTTCTGGCAAATTAACACGCACGCAACTAACCGCGAGCAAAATGCACACGGGCATATACTTCATGATAGTTCACATATAGTCACCCACCATATAGTCACCCACATTATGTTACATACCATAGACGGCAAAGTACACCCATTTATACTCCTGTATACCCCTGTATTCTTATGTACACTCATGTATACTCCTGTATACCCCTGTATTGCTATGTACACCCATGTATATTCCTGTATACCCCTGTATTGCTATGTACACCCATGTACACTCCTGTTCACCCCTGTATTGCTATGTAAACCCATGTATACTCCTGTATACCCATGTATTGCTATGTACACCCTGTTACTCCTGTATACCCCTGTATTGCTATGTACACCCATGTATACTCCTGTATACCCCTGTAGTGCTATGTACACCCACGTATACTCCTGTATACCCCTGTATTGCTATGTACACCCATGTATACTCCTGTATACCCCTGTATTGCTATGTACACCCATGTATACTCCTGTATACCCCTGTATTGCTATGTACACCCATGCATACTCCTGTATACCCCTGTATTGCTATGTACACCCATGTATATTCCTGTATACCCCTGTATTGCTATGTACACCCATGTATACTCCTGTAAACCCGTGTATTGCTATGCACACCCATGTATACTCCTGTATACCCCTGTATTGCTTTGTACACCCATGTATACTCCTGTATACCCTGTATTGCTTTGTACACCCATGTATACTCCTGTATACTCCTGTATTGCTATGTACACCCATGTATACTCCTGTATACCCCTGTATTGCTATGTACACCCATGTATACTCCTGTATACCCCTGTATTGCTATGTACACCCATGTATACTCCTGTATACCCCTGTATTGCTATGTACACCCATGTATACTCCTGTATACCCCTGTATTGCTATGTACACCCATGTATACTCCTGTATACCCCTGTATTGCTATGTACACCCATGTATACTCCTGTATACCCCTGTATTGCTATGTACACCCATGTATACTCCTGTATACCCCTGTATTGCTATGTACACCCATGCATACTCCTGTATACCCCTGTATTGCTATGTACACCCATGTATACTCCTGTATACCCCTGTATTGCTATGTACACCCATGTATACTCCTGTAAACCCGTGTATTGCTAATTGCACACCCATGTATACTCCTGTATACCCCTGTATTGCTTTGTACACCCATGTATACTCCTGTACACCCCTGTATTTGTATGTATACCCTATGTAAACCCCTGTAATTTAGTATATATTCACCCATGTATACTCCAGTAAACTCATGTATTCATATATACACCCATGTATGCCTCTGTAAACATCATGCTTATAATTTGAGAGTGTAAAAGGAAAGTAAATACGTTATATGCCTGTGTGATACTGTCAAGTTTGCTCCCTTTGGCCGTTCCGCTGAAATAAAAGTCACCGACACTGTTATGTTTTTACGTGCTTTTGTCTTTTCTCAATATTTGTCGTAGTTTTGATTAACGGGTAGCAGGACTCAATGTCGTCCGATTCGGTAGGTAATCGTGATTATAAAATCGCAATTTCCTCCCGCATCTATCACTCGTATGAACAACAACAACAAATTTATTGGTATTCCCATATATATATATTACCTAAAATAATAACTAATATAACACTTATCACTTTAAATTAAATAAAATTACATGTTTCCCTTATATGCAATGTTTCATATATAAAGTAACCTATTTTCTTTCAAATGAAAGAATCAGCATTATTGAAGAAGAATATAATTTTTTTAGTATCGTTAACAAGATTAAATAACGGATATTTAAGTACAATAGACCTTTATCACACGGCGGCCATTTTGAGTCCCAGGAGAACAAAAAGCTTTGCTTTGCCCGTCCAGCCTCGCACTGGATGATCTTTTGTTTCAGCATTGCATGGTAAGGGTCTATTTGGTTAGAGTGGCAATGTTGACAAATTCTAAGACATTCAGGTAATTTAGGTACACAGTGCCGTCCCGATTCGATTCTGACACTGTGATTGCCTGTTCGTGGTTTTGCCACAGCTCGTCTATCTTGTAATTTCTTTATTTGTTCTAAATAATGAGATTTGCTTACATCTGTTTCAAATAAAGAGTAGAAACATAATTTCCTACTACAGCGGATTAGCTCCAGTCGATGTCTTTTTAAATTGTCTGAGATGTGACATTTTATTTTTTGTAAATTATTTTTAATCGTTGGTATATTGTTAGTTTGGATTACCAAATTCTCTGATTGGTCGACAAACAATTAACAATTATTGGAAGAGGTTGAGCAAAACATTGTAATTTGTCAGTGGCGAGCTGATCAATTATTTGCCGAAGCCGAAGGCTGAGGCAAATATTTGATCGGCGAGATGCTGACAAATCACGATATTTTGCGACAACCGAGTTCAATAATTGTTTTATCATTCGATTATCAAGTTTGTTTTCATATTTTAATCACTCCCTGGCAGCTCAGGGAAGCGATCAGCCATTTTTTTTCTCAAGAACGTGGTTCCTATTACGCATGAGCAGAATATTATCTGCAGCAAAACACGTTTAGTTGGCGGAGGGTGTAATTTGCAGGTTGCAGGTTGCAGGTTGCAGGTGCAGGGTGTAGGTTGCAGGTTGCAGGTTGCAGGTTGCAGGTTGCAAGTTGCAGGTTGCAGGTTGCAGGTTGCAGGTTGCAGGTTGCAAATTGTAGGTCAAATATAGATAATTCTAATGAATATAAATAAATAATGGATATAAATAAATAATTAAATACATGTAAATAAATAAATAAATACATAAATACCGCAAAATTTCAAATTCCCGGTTTTTCTTATTGCCAAGAAGTAAGTAGTTAATGATCAACTCTACGCCGGTGTTTATGTTGATGTTGTGACGTTAATCAGCAAAGTAATCTTAATTGACACAAATGTCTGGGTAATTTAAACAACTCAATGCTAATTATTTTCAAGATCAACAGGGTTGCAACAGCAAGAATTATTTTCATGAACTTGAATCTTCAGTTGCCGAATATTTCAAGGTTAGATTTGTAAGAAGTCCAAGTTCTAAGGTAATCAAAGAAGTGTCGATTGTTTTAAAAGTAATAAGAATGTCTACAATGTGTTAAACCTTGATAATAGAGTTCACGTTCATGATTAAGTCTTGCCCTTATTAAAGGGCCATAGCTAGCAACCTGCAAACCAATGAACCAATCCAGTGGGAGATTATAACTCTGCTTGCTCAACAATAAGTTCAACTTTATTTTCTGAACTATCTGGAACTATCTTTGTGTGAGCGTGGAACGTTACTCACAGGACAATCGGTAATGCCCACGTTAATAGACAAAACTTTTTTACGCGCTTCAAACGGTTTGCTACAACAAAGTCACCACGGTGATTGGCGTAAACAGAGTTTATTGAAGCACAGCGATGAGATGTTTAACCAAGCAATAAATAACAAAGCAAAGCGAAGCAGTTTCAAAAATTAAGAAGTAAAACTAGAATTAGACTATCATTGTACAAAACGACTAAACTATTGTAAACTTGGGAAAACAGAAATTGAACTACACAAATCCGGCATGAAAGGCTATGAAATAGTAACATGCACAAGGAAAAGCTTCTTACCTCTGTGTCTGCGTTAGGGATTTCACAGTGTTAATTGTTGAACTCTTTTCTTGATCTTAACACGATGAAACGTTGACTAGAACCAAGTGATTTTCCTAAACACGTTCGTAAAGATTCTAACTAATGCAAAGGATAATAGCTTTCTTTGTTTCATTTACCGTACGTGGGAAAAACTATCCGCAAAAAAAGAACCACAAAAGGCCTCATATGATTAATACAAAGAAACTGTAAAGACTAGAAAGGAAATACAAAAACCCTCAGTAAAATATTTGGCAGTTCATGTAACACTTTGGGTGAAATACATTCATAGGCTGTACATACACTCAGGAGTGCTTAAGTGCATAATACTAATATAACCTGCAACCTGCAACCTGCAACCTGCAAATTACACGCTCCGTTTAGATGGTACTACGCATGAGCAAACCATTATTTGTAGGCAGTTATTTGCATTGGCAGTCAGCCAATGGAAAGGAAGAAAAGAATGATAATACTTATCATGATTTGCTGTCTTCTAGTCAACTGTCATATTTCAACGAGACTTCCGGCCAGAAATTGTGAAGATACGAGGATGAGTTTTCTTTTGAGTTAGTTGAAGCCCCGACGAATTGCAATTATAATTTTCTGAAGGCGGATCGAGACAGTGTTTCCTAGTGAAGATGTTTTGGCCGTTCTCTCAACGGGGCCGGTTTCTTGAAAACCAAAAAGGTGTTGGAATGTTTCAGAACTGTTTACAAAATGGAAACGGCGATATATATTTACTCGCATGACTCTTGGGTATCCCTTGATCTTGTTTGTGATATACATATGTAATCCTTTGCCTTCCCTAGAAACAATCGGAAGCTGATCGGAGAATTTTCATGGAGCTGTTCGACATTTTTTAAATATTGCTCGTGGGGTCTGGACTTTCACTAGCCTGAGGCTAGAATTTCACGATCTCCAGTTCGTGTCAAGAGTGGAGCAATTGAATTAAAATCACAGGAATAACAGCATGGTTTATTTTTCCCGAGCGCCATCTCACCCTGCTTCCTAACACATTTGTTTTTCAAAACACGACCAAGTTTTCATGCATGTATATATGTAACAGTACAAAATATATTCTGTAGACATTTTTCGCGTCTCGTGGAAATATATTAATTTGATTTCCGGTGAATTGTGTCAGTGGTTGATTCGTGAATGACAGTTCAACCACACCTTAGTTTAGTTAAATTGGCGGGCGGTTGGCGGCTGGTTTAATAAATGTATCAAGAGTATTTTTTTTTATTTTCCTTCTCTCTTTCACCAAAATAAAAATGCCTGATCGCAGGTTCCTTTCAT
>JAHPZR010001750.1:15000-39469 GCA_019787425.1 Platygyra sinensis
ACAGGAGAACACATGGGTGTACATAGCAATACGGAGGTGAACAGGAGTATACATGGGTGTACATAGCAATACAGGGGTCAACAGGAGTACACATGGGTGTACATAGGAATACAGGGGTGAACAGGAGTATACATGGGTGTACATAGCAATACAGGGGTGAACAGGAGTATACATGGGTGTACATAGGAATACAGGGGTGAACAGGAGTATACATGGGTGCACATAGCAATACGGGGTGAACAAGAGTATACATGGGTGTACATAGGAATACAGGGGTGAACAGGAGTATACATGGGTGTACATAGGAATACAGGGGTCAACAGGAGTATACATGGGTGTACATAGGAATACAGGGGTGAACAGGAGTATACATGGGTATACATAGGAATACAGGGGTCAACAGGAGTACACATGGGTGTACATAGGAATACAGGGGTGAACAGGAGTATACATGGGTGTACATAGGAATACAGGGGTCAACAGGAGTATACATGGGTATACATAGGAATACAGGGGTGAACAGGAGTATACATGGATGAACATAGGAATACAGGGGTATACAGGAATATACAGCAACCTTTTAGTCAACGGCTTATTATATGTCATTTCGCACCATAGTATTTCCACAGAAGTCACCTGTGTTACAAATCAGTCATTAACTATGCTCGATATAACGAACATTTTGGTCGTTTCCCCTCAAATTCGTTATATCGAGGTTTTCGATATAACGAACCCTCCATTTAACGAACATATTTGGGCCGTCCCCACCGACTTCGTTAAATCGAGGTTTCACTGTAGTTAGCAACTTGATGCTAACTGTGTTAAGTACCCCCTGAGGCGTCGTGGAAAGCTGCCATCTCGAGCAGTAGTCATTAATGATGTTATCTTTACTCAGTACCTGAAATTCGGACAACAGTGCAGTACTTTATTTTCTACGTATCATTCGCCAGAAACGTACTCGGTGTATTTACAAGGTTTAAAATCTGACCAAAACCGGACACTTTCGATTGTGTTTACACTGTCGCTTCAGGGCAAACGAGACTTATAGCCTGCTTGAGTGAAGTCAAGGCTTTAAGACGATTCAGTTCGAAAAGAAAACCTGTGCAACATCTAATTAGCCACTTTATTACTCTCTGCATATAGTTTATACAAACTTCAAGGAGTTAGAAATTTCATGAATTCAAAGTTAAATATATCCCGGAGAAGAGGTCTGCATGAGAAGACAGACTTATGACAGGCCTAACTCATTGCCCCTAATAGAATATGTAACAGGTCTTTTTACAGATTTCGCCCTTTGGGCAAAAGTTTTACCCGTTAGCTTTCGTTAGTTTTGTGCCTGTAGCTAAACATTGTCGGACACCTTTCTTCTATAAAATGTTATGCTCACACTAACGCGGTCCTGTGCATTGCGTTACATTCTGTTTCGTGTATTGCATACTGCATGCGATTACTTACTATGAGGTATGTTTGATATGCAGTAATCTTTTTTAAGTCCGGTCCGACACAAAATACGCATTCCAATACGTGCATACAGCTGTCATTTCGTAAGGTGCATTCAGCTCGAGATAATCTTAACCGAAAGTATACGCCTTAAAATAATTATCGATTCTTTAACTGGCTATTGAATTTGATATGATGTAGTTTTATAATCATCCCTCTCATATCTGCACGCTCCAACACGTTTCGACTGCCGTATACCAGCGTATACGCGTTTTTGGTTTCGTGAAACCGACTGAAACTCGGTCCAGAGTGGGCTATAAATTGACCGCCGTTTATTTTGGAGAAAGTACATAACACTCTCTGTCCATGTCCCATACACGAAAGACATCGAGTTCACTTAGAGCTACCGTGCAAAATCAGTGAAGTTTAACTGAGCGTGACAAGCTTGATTAACCACGAATAACGGCAATAAAGGCAAATGAATCATACCTCCGCAAGATGTTACTGAATAACGTTCTCTGTGAAGGCTTGAGATAAAAATGGTCAGTACAAACAGTAAAACATGTGCCTGTCTTGTCATATTAGCTTCGTCATCTAAACATGTCTGGGATCACAAAACCAGTTCCATTTCCGGATACATAGTAGAGTTCCGACAGTAGCGACTATCGTTACTTTCGGGGGGTCGTTACTATGGGAACTTAACGGTAACAAGCGGTGTATGGATGGTATTGGGGGAACTAATAGCGGAAATAACTCATTACTATGGTTATTACTGTATGAAAATTTGGGAAAGCCAAGTCGGAGCCTTCCTTGGGTCGTTCAAGTGAAAGTCATTTTCAATTTTTTTGACGGTTACATACCGGTATTTTACAAAATATCAATTACCTGTCTGTGACGACACGTTTGCACTCATTACGTGACGATCCCAATAAAAAAGACTGGGAAGCTTTTCAAAATGAAAAAAAAAGTTCTTGTAATTAAGTGGACTGGTAAGAGTTGTAGCGTATAGTTGTTTATTTCATGCGTGTGGACCGGTGCGAGTTATGGAGTATAGTTCGGTTTTGAAGAGAGGCTTTCTACAAAAGCTTTTCAAGGGAATAGAAGGAAACAACACGAACAAGTCTATTCATGTCATCAGTTCCGCTTCCTGCTTGCTGAAACAAGGTGAACCTCAATCAAAATACTAAAATAAATTATCACTACCCATAATGCCAATCGGCATTGTCGAGTACACTTCTACGCTTCTGTCTAGACAGTGAGGTCTCGTCCACACTACCCCAGAGGAATTTGCATTGAAAACGGCGTTTTCATTCTGAACACTCATCAAATGTTTCCTGCCCAGGTTACACCAGAGAAATATAAAACCGCAACAATCACCGGTTATTTTGTATTTGTGTTGGAGGAAAACTCTGTGAGGAGATCACAAATTATTGTGATAATTGTGATTGTGATTATTGTTATCATTTGTGAAAGTGGAGTTTTTTTAAAACGATGACACCACGCTAGCCATGTGATTATTTGCGATCCCCTGACCGAGTTTTCCTCAAACACAAATCCGAAGTGACTGGTAATTGGTGCGTTTCAAATTTCTCCAGAAAACAGTTTCACAGGGAAAACGCCGTTCGCGGTACGAAGCCTGCGTTCACACTCTTTTCTGATATCGGTATGAAATTGTGACAATTTATGAACAAAATTAAACCTGGATAATATTTTGAGGCATAGAGGATAATACATGCGGTGGCATGGCTATGGAATTTCTCTTCGAGTGTCCAACTTGATATCTCACGAGCTCACTCGTAAGATATTCCGAACAATTTTCGAAGATTTTCGAAGATAACGAAAGATTTCCGAGGAATAACAGACGATGTTTCTGTCATACAGTAACATATCTAAGTACTTTTTAAGGGATTATGTTACCATGGAGAAGAATGATGTGGGGTCTGCCGGATTAAACCTGCCTAATTTTGAGCATAATACTATATCTGCAGCATCAGGCATAATGCTGGCATAATACTAATATTTTTGCATCATAATTCCGTTTTTTCTGAAAACTGTCAGAAGTGTATGCAAATTTTGCCAGCAACTCGCTCTAGGATGTACGAAGATGATAAAAATGGGATTATTTTAGGAACTTGATACCTTAGATTCATACCCAGTGCGTTTTGGATGCAGTTAGTTTTTGGCTCATCAAATGCAGATTCCTTGAAGAAAGACATATAGTAAGCCTTCCAATGCCTCAGAATTTGTGATCTTTCACTTGCTCATCAAATGTTCAACTAAACAATTATTGTCTACCATTTTTTTCAAAAGACTAGCAATGTTTATTAATAGGTAAGGGCCTTTTGGGAGGTGGGGAGGAGGGGAGTGTCATTTTAGTCCGACACAATTTCAGCATTATACCTCCAGCCGAGCATAATTTTGAGCATAATCACTTGTTTCGCGGGTGACGCCTGAAAGCATAACACTTGATGTTTCGAACATAATTCCACAGACTCTAGAATGATGTGGTTTTGCATGCGAGGCTCTCAGCATGCTCAAACTTGTTTAAAAAAATGGTACGTCAAATGACGATTTTAACGCAATTTGATAATTTGCATAATTCTTTGAAATGAAACGATATTCTGTCCAAAACCTATTCAGTAGAAATCGAATTTTGGACCCTTGCCGCGAAATTTAGAAAATTGTCTGATTTTAACGGACAGGCGCTCTTAATTCGCAACCGTCGACCGAGTATTACGTATTGATTTAATGAAGAGATAGTTTTTGAACTATTATATATTACTTGCATTTATTTTGTTAGTTAAGTTCTCCAGAATTGTGTTTTGTTTTTTGTTTTTTCAGTCAGTCGCGCGTTGCTGTTAACTCACTTGAAATCAGACTTTTCTACCGTAAACTGAAAAGCAGAAAGCAAGGAAATTCGATAAGTGTATTCCTCAGAAATTCTCTCGAATATAGTAACGATCAGAGAGAAAAACATGCATGACTGAACTGACTGACGCTCATTTTTGCTTAAGATAAAATTGTACAGAGAGAGCCGGCACACACTCATTACGAGCCATTACAGCGCCGAGCTACAAACAGCAAAACAAACTCTCATAACTTCAAGAAACTCAATTGAATTTACTTACGATGACTTTCCTTGCCAGTTAAAGGTGAATATAGATAAACTTGTGTTGATTTGAATCGTCTACGGAAGCGTAAAATGGGCGAAAGATTGACGATTACCGCTAATTCGATCACAAAAATAGGCCATTTTATAGCTGTGTGCTTAGTTAGCTGGCCTCGATGAAAGCAAGGCTGGAGGTGACCTTGCTTTGATACAGACATTCCTGCTGTTCTCATTTAAATGCCAACTAATTAGTGTAAGAACAACTTCATTTACACAACAAAAGCAGTGAGATTTATATCAAAACAAGGTCACCTCCAGCTTCGCTGCCATTCAAATGCCAGATTAATGAGCAGACAACTGTAAAATGGTCTATTGACCGACTCGATGGATCCTGCCGGCTTGGCTGTCCGGAGGAGAAAATTTTGCCCGCTCCAGGGACTAATCAGATTGCCAGATTTGTCGAATTCCGCCGGCTCACGAGCTCAAAAAAAGATAAAACATGTTATTTTCACTAGCCTGCGTAGCAGGCGTTTCCAAAAACTTACGCGAAGGAAACGAAACTGGCAGGGAATGCAGCAAATAAGGAGCAGAGGGGCGTGCTCCTTCGCTCGCCCGCTTTTTTGCTCGCTTGTTCGAAGGATAAGAATCGGCTGCTACGCAGGCTATAGTTTTCACGTGAGATGATATCATGTTTACGCCTAAATGCTCACCTGGTATTTATGCTCACCTGGTGTTTATATAATAAAACGGTCTATTTATTTTTTTTTTATTTTATTATTTTTTTTGGTAGAGATATTCATCCACTATACTTTTCTGATATTTACTTTCTGTTGTAAATAATCATTTTGTCATCTTGCACATTAAAATAGGCTTCCCAATTGTGATTCTCCTGGGGCTAAATGGGGCTTTGATGGTGCTTCAAATTAAATCTCGTTTAACACGCAAACTAAATAACACATCCAGCAGCTCTGTTTGATTTATGTTAACGAAATGGAAAGGACATTCACTAAAATGAAAACAGCCCAGCCCAGAGTGGGACTTTCTGACAACAACATTAATGAGTTATCCCTTTAGAGGTCAAAAATACCAATCTTTCAATACAAGACCTCTCTTCTTTTTGAACACCTGAGGCAGGTTTTGTTTTGAATTTATTTACTTGCTCCTTTTTGTCCACATCTTAGATAAAAAAAATAGACATTTTTAATTTCACCCAAAGTAAACAATTCCATTGACAAATTCTGCATCCATCTTTCAATCTGAACTATTTTTTTCGACATGAACAAAAAAACAAGAAACCTCGGTCATTAATTTCCAATATATATGGATAAACAGGTGGAAACCGATTTTACTTGAAAAATATTCAGTTGCAAATTTCTAAGTGGGCCTTCGAAATTCCAACTTTGTGCGTTAAATCGAAAGGAAATTCACGAAAACTGACGAACGTAATCGCTGTTTTACAGTTAGTGACCAATTTAAGCCCAGACCACATACCTTTTTAGTAAAATAAAATATGGTAATAATAAAATGCTTGGCTCTTAATAACATGTAGATCGATCGTTGAAAGAACTTTTATTGTGTATTTCAATTATGCGAGCGAAGTCATCGCCTCATGGGTAAATAAAAAAACTAAATGATGTTATGAATATTAATAATACTCATTACTTAAAAACCTCTACCTTTTGGAGCAAAGGATAACCAAGCTTTTTGTGCCTTTATGATGCTAAGGGAATCTCTGATTTTGTGGTTATACATTTTGAGATCTTTTGCGTATTTCCAGGTGTAATGGCGAACGCTACGGAAGATAGACTCACCTACGAAAGAATACAAAGAATAGCTTGTACAGCTTCTCTACACGGCCAATACTTTTTCTTTTCACTAACAGCTGTTAACATTCTTCTCGCCATCACTGCATCGCTGGGAAATGCTGTGATCCTTGTTGCGCTGCAAAGGGAGACTTCCCTCCATCCGCCATCAAAACTCATGTTTCAAGGCCTGACCGTAACGGACCTCTGTGTTGGTGTTGTTGCACAACCTCTGTTTATCACTCAGTTTTCGTCAGCAACGTATCATCGATTTCAACTTTGTTTCACCGTTTTGGGCATCAATGACGTTGTTGGTTCGTGCTTAAGTGGAGTGTCCTTGCTCACATTAGCAGCAATTAGTGTAGAAAGACTTATCGCGCTCTCTTTGGGACTGAAATACAGACAAGTTAGAGAAGTGATAACTCTGAATCGAACGCGACTAGTAGTGATGTTCATTTGGATTCTTAACATTTCTGTCAACAGCTTAAGGCGCTTTTGGAGGTACTTTTTATTCTCAAGAGTAACTTCTGCAGTCATTTATTCTTCTCTTGTTATCTCAGCTTTCTGCTACTTGAAGATTTATCTGAAGCTGCGCCAACATAAAATGCTATGAAAGACATTCTCCACCATAACCGAGGAGGCCGAGTGAGCCGACCTATGAACATTGCTCGATTCAGAAAGACCCTGTCCGCGGCGCTGTGTGTACAGTTGACAATGATAGCTTGTTATTTTCCTTACGGTGTAGTGGTGGGTATGGTGCGATATTCTGCATCGCTCAACGTTGCTGTTCGACTGGCAATAACTCTTGTATTTCTAAACTCATCTTTAAACCCGATTCTTTACTGTTGGAAGATGCATGGGGTAAGGCAAGAAGTAATGAACATACTAAGACCCCTCAGTTGTAGAATTCCTCGATTTAGAGGAGCAAGGAAATCTGTAAACATTTCGCAAAGGTCTGGAAACAGTTATCCACAAGAGACAAGTCTAACATAGCGCACTATTGAACAAAATGCTTTTGAGTATAGGCCGTGAAAAACTGTTAACTTAAATTTCGTCGTATCATTTTTGTTTAACTGATATCCCATTGAAATCGTGTAATCGTGAAGAATGTTTTTGCTCATTTTTGCAGCCAATTTTAAAGAACAGCTTTCACGTAACAAATATAGAAGCCTAAGCCGTGTATTACACTGTGATAAAACACGACGGGAATTTGAGAATACGAGGGAAAGTGTAGAAACAAGAGCCGCCGGCGAGTGTTTTCTCTATTTCTTGATTGTTCGGAAATGTTCCCAAGTGTTTTATAATACAAGGCTTAGGCTTCTTTATTTGCTTTATTATATAGAGGTTATGTGGCGAAAAACAATGAAACACGCTTTTCTTCGTTTCATACTCTGATAAAACATGGGTTTTGACCAATCAGAACGCGTGCAGGGTCCTATCTTAATCATAAATACAAATAATACATTAATAATAAGCACGATAGGGGGGTCGTGAAGAATGTTTGGGAAATATAAATCCACTATTGCCTAATCTAAATTTGGCCCTATGCCAGTTTCCAGTTCCCAAAGCTTTAACTCATTCCACCGATCGCGCCAGAAATGCACTCAGTAATGTGTAAGCAGCAATTCCAACTAATAATAATAATAATAATAATAATAATAATAATAATAATAATAATAATAATAATAATAATAATAATAATAATAATAATAATAATTTTACACTTAGTTATAATCCCTGAAAGAACATAGGTTACGTTAATACGCCCAATGTTGTTTAGCAAGCTCAGCATCTAGAAGTACAACACTGCTTTATAACAATAATAACAACAACTTTATTTAAGTGTCATATGTATTTAGCACTGTAGTGCTAATTGGGGACACTGTAAATAAGTAACTGAATATTACAAATAGAACATAAACTATTAAGAATCCCAACTGTTGGGAGGCTAATCAGTTGGCTATTTACACAATGCGGTTGAGGAGTTGAACTCGGGACTACCGAGAACAAATCCAGATAGTGGCAGAGTGGAGGATTTGAACCTCCAGATTTCGAATCCAGCGCCCTAAACCACTCGGCCACGCTGCCTCCTTGTTAACTACTAGTTAATACACTGAGCAAGGTGTAGTTTTATTAAAGATTTGTTCAGATTATTCCTGTTTCGTCAATTTAGTATTTCCATTTTGATTTGTAAACCACAGTCCTCGATCATTTTCCTGGGGAAGACAAGCTAAAAGCAACCTGACGGCTAACTAAAACCAGACAATTCCATTAAATTCAGAGAGATAAAGTAAAAGATGTTCAGTAGACTATCATATGGAGGGGGGCGTAAGGGTTTGCGGTGATGCGGTTTCACGTTATTTTTGGTGCGGTTTTGCGGTAATTCTTATTTTAACGCGCGGTATTGCCGTTTCAAAACACTAAGCGGTTTGCGGTTATTACAACCTTTAGGTCGCGGTTTTCGGGGAAAAACGTGTCTGCGGTGATGACACTCTTTAGAACGGTCGGCATCCGGTTGTTTTGCAAGCGCGAGCCAAGTGTTTTGTTTTACAACGCATCTGGGTTTATTACATCAGTTTACAATTTAACTCTGTGGTTTACAGTGATCAACCGTTTTGGTCAATGATGCGTCGGACTTCGTGAAATTCCAAGCCGGATGTTAGCTCACATAGTGGGCCCCCATGTACGTGCGGTTTCGGTATTCGGGAAAAAATCCGATGCGGTTTGCGGATTTTTGGTGTATTTCTGTGCGGTTTTGCGGTTTTTGGACCCCCCTTACTGCCCCCTCTATCATTTAAAAGGCTTGAAAACCCACTGAACAGCTGTTCAACGAGAAGAATATTTGCAATTTTCTCTACATTACATAGCAGCATTGCCTGTGTCCTTTTAATCTCCCAGAAGGTTTTGCTATCTTTCTGACGAATATTTCACAAACTCTGCCCAGCGAAGGCGCAAATAAAGGGGAGAGTGTTGCTCGAAAGACATTTGATATGAAATTAAAAATAGCTCTGGAAGTTTTTTCAGTCATTTAATTTGGGCCGAGTGTCAACTGCAATATTGAAAAAAAATTCCGTATCGAAACCAACTCCGAGTATTTGTTTTTGTTATTTATCGCAATATTATTTCCTTTGACATGATCACAAAAAATAACACGGAATGTTTAACATCCAATCTAACCTAGATCTGCGGGTAAGTGACACGGGGTTCAAATTAGACAAATTAAAATTTCAAATTTGAAAGTGACTTTCAATTATATGATTTCAGAATGAATTTTAAGAAGATATGGAAGAAATTACATGTTCGCTATTTTGCAGTTACGAGACTGATTTTGAGTCATATCAACTATTTACATTTAGTAAAGGAAGACGTGATGATTGTTTGATTCTTAGTATATATTTCAATTACTATTTCTTTAAAAGTTATCGCCTGCTGGGTAAATAAATGTCTTATAAATATTGATCATATACGTTTTAACGCTTTCAGAACAAAGGGAGAACGACGAACCCAGTGCCCCTAAGGATACCAGCTTTGCAGCTGATTGGGCTACCCTGGTTAAATAAAGTTGTCTTGTCTTGTCTTGACGCTCGAGTCCATATTAAAAAGGCCACTTGCATTTGGCCACATGTCAAAGAAATCTCGGATTCTGAACTTATAAAATTTTAAATTCATTGATCTATTTTCAAGTATGGAGGCGAATGTTACCAAAGATGGGCTCCGCTACAAAGCAGTACAAAGAATAGCTTGCACAGCTTCTCTACACGGAGAATATTTCTTCTATCCAGTAACAGCTGTGAACATTATTCTCGCCATCACCGCATGTCTGGAAAATGCTGTGATCCTCGTGGCGCTTCAGAGGAGGAATTCCCTTCATCCTTCATCAAAACTCATGTTCCAATGCCTGGCAGTCACCGATCTCTGTGTTGGGGTTATTGCACAACCTCTATTTGTTATTCAGTTCGCGTCTGCTTCACATAATCAGTTTCAACTTTGTTTCGCCATTTTGAGCATCAATGACGTGGTTGGCTCGTGCTTAAGTGGAGTATCTTTGTTGACGTTGGCTGCGATAAGCGTAGACAGACTTCTCGCTCTTTCTTTGGGAATAAAATACAAGAAAACAATAACTCTGAAACGAACACGCTTGGTGATGATCTCTATTTGGATTTTTAACATTTCTGTCAACAGTTTAAGGCGTTTTTGGAGATACGTTTTAATCTCAAGGGTGACTTCAGCAGTAATTTATTCTTCTCTAGTTATCTCAGCTTTCTGCTACTTGAAGATCTATTCCAAGCTTCGCCATCATAAACGAAATATGCGAGACAGTGATCTGCAAGGACGACAAACGAACGAAGAATTTTTTAATCGCCCTATGAATATAGAACGATACAGAAAGACCGTGTCCACTGCCTTGTGGGTACAAGTAACTATGGTAGCCTGTTACCTTCCTTATGGTATAGTCGTGGCTATGGAAAGGCATTCTCCATCGCTTAACATTGCCGTTCGCATTGCAATATCCCTCGTATTTTTAAACTCATCTCTGAATCCAATTCTCTACTGTTGGAAGATCCGTGGAGTGAAGCTGGCAGTAAAGAACATAATACGACAGTTGTGTAAATCATGCCTAACTGGGAAATCTGGGCAGGATTTATCTGGCTAGGCGAATGGCATTATGTGAAAGTTAAAAGGCCAAAAAAACGCCTTCTCATTAGTGATAGGGACATTTTTTATCTCTTTTGAATAGTCTCAGATTCGCGTTTTTTCTTTGTACTCAGCATTGCATAAAAGTAATGCTCAGTAGCTATTATTTGAATGGTCACACACTAGTTTTTTTTTTTTTTTTTTTTTTTTTTTTTAACTAAAACTAGGGTTTTATTCAAAGACTTAAAAGTTAGAACCACCTTGTACAGCATAATAAACAGTACAACATGAAAGTACTGCTCAATAGCTTTCATTTGAAAGGTCACTGACTAGGGTTTTATGCACATATTGAAAAGTTGAAACCACCTTGTACTGTACAATAAACAGTACCACATGAAAGTACCGCTCAATAGCTTTCGTTTGAATGGTCACACACTAGCGTTTTATCCATAGACTTAAAAGTTAGAATCACCTTGTACAGTATAATGAAAAATAGTACCACATGAAAGAACCCAGACCGCTCGATCCGGGGACGAGTGCACTATTCTTGTCCATGATCATGGAGGATTAACCGACAAATACGGCGCAATTTTACTTTATGAAATATTCAGAGTTAAGTTATCAGTCTCATTATCAAGACTGAAAATGTTGTGAAATGTCAAAATGTTCTCGGTTAAAGGTTAATTTCCTTTGGGCTCTCTCTGTGTTCATTTGGTTAAAACCTCTTTGATAATCTTCAACAGCACTTACTTTCCCATCCGTGTTATCAGAATGAATAACAGATGTCGGAGTCTTGTCATTGAATCTGAATCAGCATTACCTTGATTCTAAATTCAGATTAACAAAAGAGGGGACTAAATGGCGGTAAATTGCCTTGTTCCAACCCAAACCTGTAAATTAAATAACATTATTGTATTACTCTTGTTTTTAGTCGATATAGAGCGCACTGATTGGTTAATTCTCGAGCATTAATCTTCCGATATGCCCATTAGCTGATTGCCTCCTGCAAAACCAAAAAATGCCTTTAATAAGCAACTTATCAACATCGAACGTTCAATCTCAGCAAGGAAGAATCTCATACCTCGACCTTGCAATTCTCTCAGCGCTAGGACGCCATGTATAAAATAATAGTCTGGAATTTATATCTGACAAAAGTACATCTGAGAAGTAAAGTGGATCGCGTACTGGTTACACACCATGAGATGACGCATTACATTTTTAAACGAGTGAGCTTATTTAAGGAAACCTCTCTCACTTAAATTTGTGTTTGTCTAGCGCGGTACCCAGCTAATTGCTCACAAGCAACTTCTCCAAAGAAGAAGTTTGAATTATAACCAGTAACCAAAGTATAATGTTCTGTAAAGAAACCCACTCTATGTAGCCAGTTAGAAGTGGGGTCGCTCCGGCCGCACATTTGGGAGAATTCTTAAACCTACTGATCATCCTATACACGGACTTATGATCGTCTCGTACGTGATCGTTCGATCATAAAAGTTTATACTGCAATGTGATCTGAATATATTACTTGCGTTATCTGCGATTTGCCCGTAGTTTACCAAGATAAAACTCGCTCTCGTGGTGATCGAAGTTTGTGATCGCATTTAATGATGATTGATGACAAGTATACAGCTGTCTAATTGGAATCTCAGGGCAAAATTGGATTTGCTCAATGAGTACGTATACATAATCAACTAAGAAAACTGTGATACTAAAAATAAATAAGCGAAACAAAGCTATGGGTTTCAGCTCAGTGTTGGGTTAATTTGACACCTTCAATACTTTGAAACTGACTTTCATGTCATTTTCGTACGTTGTTGATCAACAACGACTGAAGTAAGGATGAAAAAACAGTGGTCTTTATTTTATATGTTATCTTTGTTCCGTTTCTTCCCCTTCGGGACCAAAAAAAGGAAATTGATAAAAAAAAAAAAACAAAAACAAGAAAAACAAAGAAATCACTGGACGTATTTTGTTTGAGCACTTGCCGGGTTAAGAATGAAATAAATAAATCAATAAATCAATAATTAAATGGAAAAAGCTGCCTTCGTTTTTGTTTTGAAAGAGGTGCAAATATTTGAAATTTCCTTTTCATTTTGGTTTTTCTTTAATTCGCCTGAACATCATGTCAGTTCCACTCTTGATTTTTGATTTTCGATTCATACCAGAATGAAGAAGAAAAAAAGATAAACGCACTTTTTCTCGGACTTTGCGAAACTAAACAAGAAAACAAAAGTTCGTATAATCATTGTTCCGGTTTTATTTGTTTTAGACCGGCAGCAAGTTTTAACTTCTTCGCTTTTTTACCAGTCAAGCAATCACAGGCTACAATCTGGGTAATTATGTAGGATGACAGAAGCCAAACGTTTACGGAACGGAAAGATACCGACTTATTTACATGTAACTCATTACGGATTTGGTATTGAGCATCGATTTTGTTATACTCGGGCCAAATGATTTACTCCATAAACAATGGAACTGAATGTCGCTTGGAAATCGGTATTCACAAAAGTAATATCAATACTATGAGTAAGGGACCGCCAAACGTTCAGAGAAATTTTCGGGCAAAAACCATTAGCCGTCAATTGTAATTGCTTCTCGAACAATGCAAATGAGCTAATTTTACAGCCTGTACATACGCCGAGTCTTTAAACGATCCCTTGAATGGATCATAATTAAATGGAGCAAGGTAGTCACAGTTGATAACAAACTCATCTTGTCAAGACCTAAACAGACATTAAACTAGTAGGAAAATTGCAGACCTTCTAAAAAAAACTTCAGTTACAATATTGGTTTTCCATATCTGTACTATTAATGTTAATATATAAACATCTCTGTTGTTATTGAACATATAATGAATTGTCCCAAACAATTTGGCACAAATTAAACGCAATTATTTCTGTGCTGTAGTGGAGTTCGCTCTATCTAAAAACATATATTTATTGACCGATAGTGAGGTATTTACGGGAAAATCTCAAACCGAGATCTTACTTTACTGACCGAGCAATACGGCAAGGTCGAGCTTTGAGATTCTTCCGTGCTGAGACTGAACGTTCGAGTTTAAGTTGTTTATTAAATGTCTTTTTTTTTTTTGGTTTTGTTTTAATCAGCTAATGGGCATTACGGGAGAAAAATTCCCCAAAATTAGCCAATCAGAGTGCGTTATATCGACTACAAACAAGAGCCTTACAATAATGTTACATCATTTACAGGTATGGGTTAAAACAAGACGATTTACCGCCATTTAGCCATTTATTTGTTAAATCTGAATTTAGCATTTAAAGGTAACGCTGATTAAGCTTAAATAACAAGACTCCGACATTTGTTATTCATTCTGTTAACAAGGATGGGAAAGTAACTGCTGTTGAAGATTATCAAAGAGGTATTAAGCAAATTAACACAGAACTGGCTCAAAGTGAATTAACAGGCAGCCGAAAAAAGTTTCCGATTTTCAGAGGTGAGAAATGGTCTTCCTAATTTTGAATTAGAGTGAAACTTTCCAGACGCCTCAATATAAGACTGAGAAAATTTAATTTAATCTCCTAAGAACAACGATATGAATTTAACTCAGAAGGGGTCAAGAAGAGGCTGGGGTTTCTCGCGCTATAGACTTTCGCCTAGAAGGCCTGTTAAATCACTTCAGTTAAAATATCAGTGAGATGGGTCAGTTGCTCATTAAAACAACTAACAAGAAATATTAAAATGGCTTGATTAGACGTTTCGACCGATAGAGTATCATTATCAGGATTGCGAAATTCGTTACATGTCGAAGTTATTGCTGAAAGAGTTTGGGTAGCCATATAATAGGCATTCAAAACTCTGGAACTTAAGGTGACTTTGGGCGATTTAAGGCGACTTTAAGCGACTTAACCAAAATTGGCAGAAAAAAAAACATTGCCACTTTAGGCAGTTTAAGTCAATCTGGCAGGAAGAAGATATTAAACGACGAAGGACTTTAATTTTGCGAAAAATAGACCGCCAATGGAACGAAGAAGAAGGCTGACAATGCAGCAGTATGTCTGGCAATATGTTCAGGTTCCCGTTGAAGAATGGTCAAGTTTTCGGTTTTTTTTTTTCTTTGGCGGGACCATATTTACGCATGCTCGACACATTAACGTAATACATGTATGAGGTCGACACGGCAGAAATTCCACGTTTGAATTGGTGTCGCATTTCTGTTGGATAATGCGACAAGACCAGTCGAACGTGCTGCAGAAATGCTGAAGCTGATTCAGCCGTCAAATTAAAGTCGATTTTAATTCGTTTAATCGATTTCGACAAGGCAGAAATACGACGTATGAACCGGGCTATACTAACATCCACAATTATATCATCCAGTGAAAGGATTGACCATACAAGTTTATTATTGCTAAGAAATGCATAAGAGGCTGTCTCTCTAAAAACCGACCACCGAAACTTGAAAAATAGCACATATTGCCTGCGCTCTAAAAAAATAATATTCGCTCAAAAATGTGGCACCTGTTTGAAACCACTGAACTACATGAATAGAAAGTAAAAATAATACTTAATTTTAAAAAAATAACATAATTTGTCTGCCCACTAGGTTTTGAAAACTAACGACCGCTTAAAGTTCAGGAAATTTTGAAAGTATTTCAGGGAGTAACTGCATACTCGCCTTCGTTTAAGTGCTCCGATAAATTCACGTAAATTCTTTCCTGGCTTCAAGATTAAAGTTTTGGTCCATTGTAGCGATCCTTGAATCCTAAGTAGCGTCAAAACCTCCAGCTTTTCCTTCCAGCGGTAGGTTTGTATACAAGGTACATTTATACGTTCCTGATCTGTGTCGAGCGTGACGGTCACACACTTCCATGATCTTTGTATTACTCGGTTTCATCATGTAAAGTCCTCTTAAAAGGTTTGTAGAAGCACTCTTTTGGACAACTCTCTGCACACATACAAGTATGAACAGTGAAGAAGCCGACAAATATTTGACGCGTTACGGGCGGGAAGTTAGACGTCCCAAGAGACCGTAAAACATTTAAATCTAGTGCGAGTGGGTGTGGATGTGAGTTGTTGAGTTTCGCGTGTATGTGCTTCTGCCGCTTGAAGATTCGTTTTGTAATACGACCGAATTAAAGTGAAAAGTCGAATCTGCCAAGTATGCATCGGTTTATTGGGCCCGTACAAACAGTAAACGGTGATCAGGGCATCCGCAGAAGGATTCATAAATGCCACGGCCGTTTTGTGTTTACAACGGGTGTTTTCGTTCCCAATCTTCGCCTGAGTATCACATCCTGATTCCCGTGATACAGATTGGGAACTAATTTAGGGTGCCTTGCCTTTCTTTAAGAAAATCTTAAATCCGAAAGAATCCGAAAATGAATTTTGCGTTTCTTTACTAAACACATCAATCCTACATCTCTCAGATCATTGACCCTACTGGACATTGAATGTAAAGACTGTTTCTTATGCAATAATTACCAATCATTGTAAACATGCAAATACACATACATACATACATATAAATTTCATATCTTGTAGTTTTTAAAGTAATTTTAACACTAGGTAATTTAGGTGTCCCCAATTAGCGCACGTTGTACGCTAGAGATTTTGACACGTTAATAAAGTTTTTATCCTTATCTTATCGGTCGAAACGTCTAATCAAGCCATTTTAATATTTCTTGTTAGTTGTTTTAATGAGCAACTGACCCATCTCACTGATATTTTAACTGAAGTGATTTAACAGGCCTTCTAGGCGAAAGTCTATAGCGCGAGAAACCCCAGCCTCTTCTTGACCCCTTCTGAGTTAAATTCATATCGTTGTTCTTAGGAGATTAAATTAAATTTTCTCAGTCTTATATTGAGGCGTCTGGAAAGTTTCACTCTAATTCAAAATTAGGAAGACCATTTCTCACCTCTGAAAATCGGAAACTTTTTTCGGCTGCCTGTTAATTCACTTTGAGCCAGTTCTGTGTTAATTTGCTTAATACCTCTTTGATAATCTTCAACAGCAGTTACTTTCCCATCCTTGTTAACAGAATGAATAACAAATGTCGGAGTCTTGTTATTTAAGCTTAATCAGCGTTACCTTTAAATGCTAAATTCAGATTTAACAAATAAATGGCTAAATGGCGGTAATCGTCTTGTTTTAACCCATACCTGTAAATGATGTAACATTATTGTAAGGCTCTTGTTTGTAGTCGATATAACGCACTCTGATTGGCTAATTTTGGGGAATTTTTCTCCCGTAATGCCCATTAGCTGATTAAAACAAAACCAAAAAAAAAAAAGACATTTAATAAACAACTTAAACTCGAACGTTCAGTCTCAGCACGGAAGAATCTCAAAGCTCGACCTTGCCGTATTGCTCGGTCAGTAAAGTAAGATCTCGGTTTGAGATTTTCCCGTAAATACCTCACTATCGGTCAATAAATATATGTTTTTAGATAGAGCGAACTCCACTACAGCACAGAAATAATTGCGTTTAATTTGTGCCAAATTGTTTGGGACAATTCATTATATGTTCAATAACAACAGAGATGTTTATATATTAACATTAATAGTACAGATATGGAAAACCAATATTGTAACTGAAGTTTTTTTTAGAAGGTCTGCAATTTTCCTACTAGTTTAATGTCTGTTTAGGTCTTGACAAGATGAGTTTGTTATCAACTGTGACTACCTTGCTCCATTTAATTATGATCCATTCAAGGGATCGTTTAAAGACTCGGCGTATGTACAGGCTGTAAAATTAGCTCATTTGCATTGTTCGAGAAGCAATTACAATTGACGGCTAATGGTTTTTGCCCGAAAATTTCTCTGAACGTTTGGCGGTCCCTTACTCATAGTATTGATATTACTTTTGTGAATACCGATTTCCAAGCGACATTCAGTTCCATTGTTTATGGAGTAAATCATTTGGCCCGAGTATAACAAAATCGATGCTCAATACCAAATCCGTAATGAGTTACATGTAAATAAGTCGGTATCTTTCCGTTCCGTAAACGTTTGGCTTCTGTCATCCTACATAATTACCCAGATTGTAGCCTGTGATTGCTTGACTGGTAAAAAAGCGAAGAAGTTAAAACTTGCTGCCGGTCTAAAACAAATAAAACCGGAACAATGATTATACGAACTTTTGTTTTCTTGTTTAGTTTCGCAAAGTCCGAGAAAAAGTGCGTTTATCTTTTTTTCTTCTTCATTCTGGTATGAATCGAAAATCAAAAATCAAGAGTGGAACTGACATGATGTTCAGGCGAATTAAAGAAAAACCAAAATGAAAAGGAAATTTCAAATATTTGCACCTCTTTCAAAACAAAAACGAAGGCAGCTTTTTCCATTTAATTATTGATTTATTGATTTATTTATTTCATTCTTAACCCGGCAAGTGCTCAAACAAAATACGTCCAGTGATTTCTTTGTTTTTCTTGTTTTTGTTTTTTTTTTTTTATCAATTTCCTTTTTTGGTCCCGAAGGGGAAGAAACGGAACAAAGATAACATATAAAATAAAGACCACTGTTTTTTCATCCTTACTTCAGTCGTTGTTGATCAACAACGTACGAAAATGACATGAAAGTCAGTTTCAAAGTATTGAAGGTGTCAAATTAACCCAACACTGAGCTGAAACCCATAGCTTTGTTTCGCTTATTTATTTTTAGTATCACAGTTTTCTTAGTTGATTATGTATACGTACTCATTGAGCAAATCCAATTTTGCCCTGAGATTCCAATTAGACAGCTGTATACTTGTCATCAATCATCATTAAATGCGATCACAAACTTCGATCACCACGAGAGCGAGTTTTATCTTGGTAAACTACGGGCAAATCGCAGATAACGCAAGTAATATATTCAGATCACATTGCAGTATAAACTTTTATGATCGAACGATCACGTACGAGACGATCATAAGTCCGTGTATAGGATGATCAGTAGGTTTAAGAATTCTCCCAAATGTGCGGCCGGAGCGACCCCACTTCTAACTGGCTACATAGAGTGGGTTTCTTTACAGAACATTATACTTTGGTTACTGGTTATAATTCAAACTTCTTCTTTGGAGAAGTTGCTTGTGAGCAATTAGCTGGGTACCGCGCTAGACAAACACAAATTTAAGTGAGAGAGGTTTCCTTAAATAAGCTCACTCGTTTAAAAATGTAATGCGTCATCTCATGGTGTGTAACCAGTACGCGATCCACTTTACTTCTCAGATGTACTTTTGTCAGATATAAATTCCAGACTATTATTTTATACATGGCGTCCTAGCGCTGAGAGAATTGCAAGGTCGAGGTATGAGATTCTTCCTTGCTGAGATTGAACGTTCGATGTTGATAAGTTGCTTATTAAAGGCATTTTTTGGTTTTGCAGGAGGCAATCAGCTAATGGGCATATCGGAAGATTAATGCTCGAGAATTAACCAATCAGTGCGCTCTATATCGACTAAAAACAAGAGTAATACAATAATGTTATTTAATTTACAGGTTTGGGTTGGAACAAGGCAATTTACCGCCATTTAGTCCCCTCTTTTGTTAATCTGAATTTAGAATCAAGGTAATGCTGATTCAGATTCAATGACAAGACTCCGACATCTGTTATTCATTCTGATAACACGGATGGGAAAGTAAGTGCTGTTGAAGATTATCAAAGAGGTTTTAACCAAATGAACACAGAGAGAGCCCAAAGGAAATTAACCTTTAACCGAGAACATTTTGACATTTCACAACATTTTCAGTCTTGATAATGAGACTGATAACTTAACTCTGAATATTTCATAAAGTAAAATTGCGCCGTATTTGTCGGTTAATCCTCCATGATCATGGACAAGAATAGTGCACTCGTCCCCGGATCGAGCGGTCTGGGTTCTTTCATGTGGTACTATTTTTCATTATACTGTACAAGGTGATTCTAACTTTTAAGTCTATGGATAAAACGCTAGTGTGTGACCATTCAAACGAAAGCTATTGAGCGGTACTTTCATGTGGTACTGTTTATTGTACAGTACAAGGTGGTTTCAACTTTTCAATATGTGCATAAAACCCTAGTCAGTGACCTTTCAAATGAAAGCTATTGAGCAGTACTTTCATGTTGTACTGTTTATTATGCTGTACAAGGTGGTTCTAACTTTTAAGTCTTTGAATAAAACCCTAGTTTTAGTTAAAAAAAAAAAAAAAAAAAAAAAAAAAACTAGTGTGTGACCATTCAAATAATAGCTACTGAGCATTACTTTTATGCAATGCTGAGTACAAAGAAAAAAACGCGAATCTGAGACTATTCAAAAGAGATAAAAAATGTCCCTATCACTAATGAGAAGGCGTTTTTTTGGCCTTTTAACTTTCACATAATGCCATTCGCCTAGCCAGATAAATCCTGCCCAGATTTCCCAGTTAGGCATGATTTACACAACTGTCGTATTATGTTCTTTACTGCCAGCTTCACTCCACGGATCTTCCAACAGTAGAGAATTGGATTCAGAGATGAGTTTAAAAATACGAGGGATATTGCAATGCGAACGGCAATGTTAAGCGATGGAGAATGCCTTTCCATAGCCACGACTATACCATAAGGAAGGTAACAGGCTACCATAGTTACTTGTACCCACAAGGCAGTGGACACGGTCTTTCTGTATCGTTCTATATTCATAGGGCGATTAAAAAATTCTTCGTTCGTTTGTCGTCCTTGCAGATCACTGTCTCGCATATTTCGTTTATGATGGCGAAGCTTGGAATAGATCTTCAAGTAGCAGAAAGCTGAGATAACTAGAGAAGAATAAATTACTGCTGAAGTCACCCTTGAGATTAAAACGTATCTCCAAAAACGCCTTAAACTGTTGACAGAAATGTTAAAAATCCAAATAGAGATCATCACCAAGCGTGTTCGTTTCAGAGTTATTGTTTTCTTGTATTTTATTCCCAAAGAAAGAGCGAGAAGTCTGTCTACGCTTATCGCAGCCAACGTCAACAAAGATACTCCACTTAAGCACGAGCCAACCACGTCATTGATGCTCAAAATGGCGAAACAAAGTTGAAACTGATTATGTGAAGCAGACGCGAACTGAATAACAAATAGAGGTTGTGCAATAACCCCAACACAGAGATCGGTGACTGCCAGGCATTGGAACATGAGTTTTGATGAAGGATGAAGGGAATTCCTCCTCTGAAGCGCCACGAGGATCACAGCATTTTCCAGACATGCGGTGATGGCGAGAATAATGTTCACAGCTGTTACTGGATAGAAGAAATATTCTCCGTGTAGAGAAGCTGTGCAAGCTATTCTTTGTACTGCTTTGTAGCGGAGCCCATCTTTGGTAACATTCGCCTCCATACTTGAAAATAGATCAATGAATTTAAAATTTTATAAGTTCAGAATCCGAGATTTCTTTGACATGTGGCCAAATGCAAGTGGCCTTTTTAATATGGACTCGAGCGTCAAGACAAGACAAGACAACTTTATTTAACCAGGGTAGCCCAATCAGCTGCAAAGCTGGTATCCTTAGGGGCACTGGGTTCGTCGTTCTCCCTTTGTTCTGAAAGCGTTAAAACGTATATGATCAATATTTATAAGACATTTATTTACCCAGCAGGCGATAACTTTTAAAGAAATAGTAATTGAAATATATACTAAGAATCAAACAATCATCACGTCTTCCTTTACTAAATGTAAATAGTTGATATGACTCAAAATCAGTCTCGTAACTGCAAAATAGCGAACATGTAATTTCTTCCATATCTTCTTAAAATTCATTCTGAAATCATATAATTGAAAGTCACTTTCAAATTTGAAATTTTAATTTGTCTAATTTGAACCCCGTGTCACTTACCCGCAGATCTAGGTTAGATTGGATGTTAAACATTCCGTGTTATTTTTTGTGATCATGTCAAAGGAAATAATATTGCGATAAATAACAAAAACAAATACTCGGAGTTGGTTTCGATACGGAATTTTTTTTCAATATTGCAGTTGACACTCGGCCCAAATTAAATGACTGAAAAACTTCCAGAGCTATTTTTAATTTCATATCAAATGTCTTTCGAGCAACACTCTCCCCTTTATTTGCGCCTTCGCTGGGCAGAGTTTGTGAAATATTCGTCAGAAAGATAGCAAAACCTTCTGGGAGATTAAAAGGACACAGGCAATGCTGCTATGTAATGTAGAGAAAATTGCAAATATTCTTCTCGTTGAACAGCTGTTCAGTGGGTTTTCAAGCCTTTTAAATGATAGAGGGGGCAGTAAGGGGGGTCCAAAAACCGCAAAACCGCACAGAAATACACCAAAAAATCCGCAAACCGCATCGGATTTTTTCCCGAATACCGAAACCGCACGTACATGGGGGCCCACTATGTGAGCTAACATCCGGCTTGGAATTTCACGAAGTCCGACGCATCATTGACCAAAACGGTTGATCACTGTAAACCACAGAGTTAAATTGTAAACTGATGTAATAAACCCAGATGCGTTGTAAAACAAAACACTTGGCTCGCGCTTGCAAAACAACCGGATGCCGACCGTTCTAAAGAGTGTCATCACCGCAGACACGTTTTTCCCCGAAAACCGCGACCTAAAGGTTGTAATAACCGCAAACCGCTTAGTGTTTTGAAACGGCAATACCGCGCGTTAAAATAAGAATTACCGCAAAACCGCACCAAAAATAACGTGAAACCGCATCACCGCAAACCCTTACGCCCCCCTCCATATGATAGTCTACTGAACATCTTTTACTTTATCTCTCTGAATTTAATGGAATTGTCTGGTTTTAGTTAGCCGTCAGGTTGCTTTTAGCTTGTCTTCCCCAGGAAAATGATCGAGGACTGTGGTTTACAAATCAAAATGGAAATACTAAATTGACGAAACAGGAATAATCTGAACAAATCTTTAATAAAACTACACCTTGCTCAGTGTATTAACTAGTAGTTAACAAGGAGGCAGCGTGGCCGAGTGGTTTAGGGCGCTGGATTCGAAATCTGGAGGTTCAAATCCTCCACTCTGCCACTATCTGGATTTGTTCTCGGTAGTCCCGAGTTCAACTCCTCAACCGCATTGTGTAAATAGCCAACTGATTAGCCTCCCAACAGTTGGGATTCTTAATAGTTTATGTTCTATTTGTAATATTCAGTTACTTATTTACAGTGTCCCCAATTAGCACTACAGTGCTAAATACATATGACACTTAAATAAAGTTGTTGTTATTATTGTTATAAAGCAGTGTTGTACTTCTAGATGCTGAGCTTGCTAAACAACATTGGGCGTATTAACGTAACCTATGTTCTTTCAGGGATTATAACTAAGTGTAAAATTATTATTATTATTATTATTATTATTATTATTATTATTATTATTATTATTATTATTATTATTATTATTATTATTATTATTATTAGTTGGAATTGCTGCTTACACATTACTGAGTGCATTTCTGGCGCGATCGGTGGAATGAGTTAAAGCTTTGGGAACTGGAAACTGGCATAGGGCCAAATTTAGATTAGGCAATAGTGGATTTATATTTCCCAAACATTCTTCACGACCCCCCTATCGTGCTTATTATTAATGTATTATTTGTATTTATGATTAAGATAGGACCCTGCACGCGTTCTGATTGGTCAAAACCCATGTTTTATCAGAGTATGAAACGAAGAAAAGCGTGTTTCATTGTTTTTTCGCCACATAACCTCTATATAATAAAGCAAATAAAGAAGCCTAAGCCTTGTATTATAAAACACTTGGGAACATTTCCGAACAATCAAGAAATAGAGAAAACACTCGCCGGCGGCTCTTGTTTCTACACTTTCCCTCGTATTCTCAAATTCCCGTCGTGTTTTATCACAGTGTAATACACGGCTTAGGCTTCTATATTTGTTACGTGAAAGCTGTTCTTTAAAATTGGCTGCAAAAATGAGCAAAAACATTCTTCACGATTACACGATTTCAATGGGATATCAGTTAAACAAAAATGATACGACGAAATTTAAGTTAACAGTTTTTCACGGCCTATACTCAAAAGCATTTTGTTCAATAGTGCGCTATGTTAGACTTGTCTCTTGTGGATAACTGTTTCCAGACCTTTGCGAAATGTTTACAGATTTCCTTGCTCCTCTAAATCGAGGAATTCTACAACTGAGGGGTCTTAGTATGTTCATTACTTCTTGCCTTACCCCATGCATCTTCCAACAGTAAAGAATCGGGTTTAAAGATGAGTTTAGAAATACAAGAGTTATTGCCAGTCGAACAGCAACGTTGAGCGATGCAGAATATCGCACCATACCCACCACTACACCGTAAGGAAAATAACAAGCTATCATTGTCAACTGTACACACAGCGCCGCGGACAGGGTCTTTCTGAATCGAGCAATGTTCATAGGTCGGCTCACTCGGCCTCCTCGGTTATGGTGGAGAATGTCTTTCATAGCATTTTATGTTGGCGCAGCTTCAGATAAATCTTCAAGTAGCAGAAAGCTGAGATAACAAGAGAAGAATAAATGACTGCAGAAGTTACTCTTGAGAATAAAAAGTACCTCCAAAAGCGCCTTAAGCTGTT
>JAHPZR010001751.1:0-10000 GCA_019787425.1 Platygyra sinensis
GCGATGTTTAGCGGTGTTACCAGAATTATGGATTGACAGACGTCCTTCAATGGCACTGTATCAAAGCGTTGTTGACTGATTACGGCTGTAGGAGACCGCTGCATGTAGCTGCCATTCTAATATGGCGAGTGACCTTCAAAACCCTGCGAACCCTATTAAAACAGCTATGAATAGTGAAGCTAAAGTTCGTAAAAAGGCTTACTAAAAGTTGGCACACGTAGATTTCAAAAGAGCGAACCAAACTAGAGGATAGGCATTTACATGTAAACTGTCCTACTTTCCATCGAGCATGTTTCTTGATTCCGGGTTATGATGGAGTTTACACGCGACAGTGATGAAAAATGCCACTCTACTCGATTCACATACATTTGTTTCCTGAGGTATTACCTTGACTGTTTTGCCACGGTATTTTTAAAGTTGCGGTTGCACTCATCTTTACTGCAGCGCTACAAATTTTCATCCGCGGTGGACATGAGGTTGGAGCACGCAGCAAAGACGAGGTTTTGCCGCAACCTGATGGGTCCATATTTTCAGGCGGTACTGTACATCCCCTGGGTGAGGGATTTTCTTTTTTAGTTGCATAGTTTTCTCAAAATGTTTTGTTTTACCAGCTTCCCCTTCCCTATAACTGGTTTTCATTGGCCTGTCGTGATATTTTGCGATTTGTATAAACCCAATTTGTGTATAAACTGCCTTCAAACCATTTTTAGTTGAAATACACTTCATTGATATTTATTGAGTTGACGAATATTATGGTTTTATTTTTCTCTGTTTGTATAGGATCAGACGACTCTTGACTCGTTACTGAAAACGTGGGGATCAAATGACCCTCAATCTGTTTTTACCAGGCAGAAGAAGTTGGTGACCCAAGCTCCATTCAGAAGTTTATAGTGGTTTTTAAAGAGGTGTTACCGGAATGCCAATCTCTTTCCAGTCGAGATGCATTCATTTCTTCGTTATCAGTACATTATGCCCTTAATTTGCAATACAATTCCAACCACATCTTCATGTTCAAATTTATCGACGAAAATGTATTGGGCATGATCCCTAAAAGAAAAACCTATGTATACAGGAAAATCCAGAAAGCTCTTATCTCTAAGTTGAAAGACTAGTTTAAGTGGGTGGACATATCAGTAACATACCCTTACAATTCCACCCATAAGTTCATTTGGAGCACACATGGGCATGATCCGAAAAGGAAAACCTCTTTCTGCAGTAAGCGGAATAATCAACAAAGTGAACCAAAATTGATTCGAAGATTAAAACTTGTCCCGCGTAAGTGCGCGTAATGCAGCAATTCACATGTTATCATTAGGCGCCTTATTTCAGTGGTTGCATTACAAAGTGGTTCTGGGAAAGGTCAAATTTTTCTCTGTGTTTGTAATTCACTGTATTTTCCTTTGAATTTCGCTTATGCATGGATTTACAAATCATGCATTTGTTTTGAATCGAAGTCGTGCTTTGTTTGCCATAACAAAGCATCACAAAAGAAATATTGGTTATGAATAACAAAGGCTAACGCATTGCCCAAAACGTGCGGCCCTTTTGCATTGGCAATAACACATTGGCCATTTTAATGCGTTAGGGGTTCATTGAGTACACACATTTTAGGTTTGCATAGTTCTGAGCGGTACTGTATTTTGATCTGTTCTTTTACAGGGTGACATATCCTTTGAGGAAGCAAAAGAAAACGCATCTTCTTCACCATTTTTGATAGTGATTCCTGGAAAACAGGTCCTCTTAATGAAGGACAATAAAGAGGAGTACATGGAAATTTCAGATGCTGATGGATTGGCAAGGGCTGTAGTTTGCCTAGCTGGCATTTATGTTTACCATATGGAGTATCCTGCACCTGCAAAGGGTGCTTTTATTTTCTTGCAAGAACACATTTTGCGTGACTTTCTAACTTACAGAGACCCTTGAGATACGTATGTTACATGACTAGCGGATTTGCAGCTTCCAAGCATCTAACGAGGCTGCATATGATTGAAATGAATTTGTTACAGAGAAATAAATTAATATTTCCACTGTCATTTTGCAAAGCTTGTTTTATATTTCATAAACTTGACAGTTGTGTTCAAATTTAGGTTAACTTAGCTAAGAACATAGCACATTCAAAATTGTTTTCTATGGTGCAAATTGGAAACTGTGAACAGTAGAATCAGTTATTGAATGTTCTGCATTACATAAGAAAGTCATAAGATCAGATGTAAATAATAAGTTGTATTTTCCACTGGCTGAGGAACGAAAGAAGTGGAAAATGTTTTCTCACACACCTCTGGGGCCTGGGCCTGAGGGTTTGTTTTTTGAGTCACATGCTCAGTGTTTGTCAGTTGCTGTTTTGCTGTCCGCCATTGCTGACGTGTATTTTTGAGGTCGACAGTTTTTCGAAGTTTTCATCGCCTCTACCGTTGCTGTTTGTTGTGCGGTATCATGAGTGCTAAGACGACTAGGTCAAAGTCGCATTCACGAGCTGTAAATCGCCTCCGGGCTCATAATCAAAGCCCCGAAATCGAGCGCCGATCTCGTAGTCACAGTTCCCGCCGTTCGCGAAGTCGGGGCCCAGTAGTGGAGCAAGTTCGTGATCGGTCAGCTGGAGGACCATCGCAGTCTTCCAGTGATCCCCCGGATTGGGCTAAAGAGTTGCTTTTGCAGCAAAAGGAATACGGGAAGGAGCTTAAACGACTGAAAGCGGAACTTGCTTCAAAACCTAGCAAGGCGGGAAAAACACGAGGACACCGAACCGGAATTCAAATTCGAGGGTAATAAAAAACAATACCAATTGAATACGAAAAAATCAAAGCGGCGAAAGACGTGGGAGACGATGACTTAAGGAACGAGCTTTTGGAGGAAGGTGAGCAGTTATTGATAGAACGTAATAAGCACATTTGCATCGCAGAAAAGTATGGCTGGGATACTGTAGAATGCTACACCACCGATCCCATCGCGAGTGACTCGGATGATGAGAAGAAGATCAAAAAAGCGGTCAAAGAATGCAAGTTACTACGGGAGGAGAAACGCAAAGCGAAGTTGTTAAAGTCCAAACAGCCGATGCCACCGCAGCGCGGAGTGGAAAGGCGTGTGATTTTGGAGAAACCACCGTTGAGTTCAGTGGCGGGAAAAGTGCCGACTGCCTCAGTTACGCGTGACTCTCGTACTTGTTTTCGCTGTTTTCGCCCCGGACACCTCGCCCGTGACTGTCGAGCAGCTAACACAAACAACGGATCAGGACAATCCCATTCCTCTGGGCTCGCGTCAAGTAGTTGATGCGGATAAGGAACAGTGTTTGGACTCAATGTTGAATAATTTTAAGGACGTGTGTCAATTGATGGAGTTACAGGATTTAGAACCAGTATCTTCAGTCCAGGTTAAAGGTAGACTTAAGGAGAACATTGCGTTTTGGAAGGACATTGGGGCGTCTAAATGGGTGCTTAGTGTTATAGAGAATGGTTACTATTTACCTTTTATATCTCTTCCAGTTCGGAGGAGTTTTAGGAATCATCCTAGTGTTGTTCAAAACCAGGAGTTTGTGCGTCAGGAACTTAAGAAGCTTTTAGCCTCTGGTGCAATCGTGGAAGTGAGACAAGAGGACGTGTTAGTTGTTAATCCATTGGGCGTTGTAAAGAATGCAAGTGGCAAGTCACGTTTAATTTTGGATTTGCGTTATGTTAATAATCATTTGAGATCCTGTAAGTTAAAATATGAGGGTATCCCAGCAGCTTCAGAGCTGTTCCAGAAGGATGACTGGGTGTTTAAGTTTGACTATAAAAGTGGTTATCACCATCTGGACATATTTGCTGGCCATACCACATTTCTTGGATGCTCATTCCAGCTGGAGGGTAAACTTCGATATTTTAAATTTACAGTTCTCCCTTTTGGCTTGGCAACCGGGCCTTATGTGTTTACTAAAATCCAGAGAGCTTTAGTCAAGCATTGGAGAAGCAGAGGATTTCGCATATTTACGTACCTGGATGATGGTGCTGGTGGGGAAAAGGGATTTGCTGAGGCTTGCAGTATTTCGGAGTCTGTCAGGAAGGATGTGGGATCGAGCGGCTTTGTTGCCAACGAGGAGAAGAGTGTGTGGATGCCGTCTCAACATGTGGAGCTACTGGGATTTATTGTAGACCTCAAGGCAGGTACTTTTCATGTTCCTCCCCGCAGAGTGGATGCTTTGAAGCAATTGCTTGACATTATTATTGCTAAGGATTTTTGTGTGTCTGCGAGGACTTTGTCTCGCGTAACAGGCTCCCTGGTTTCTATGTCTCTTGCCATGGGTCCAGTTGTACGTCTTTGGATGAGAGCTATGTACAGAGACATTTGCTCAGCCCCTTGTTGGGATCAACCTATATGTTTGTCTTCTGACAGTCGCTCAGAGGTGCTTTTTTGGAAACAGAACTTTGACAATAGTGGGTATCCGATCTGGGCACCTAGCCCAAAAATCGAGGTCTTGTCATATTCTGATGCTAGCGGTCTCGGTTGGGGAGGCTTTGCTGTTCACATTAATGGTAAACCGGCTGTGGGAAGCTGGTCAGAGGAAGAGAGCGGCAGGAGCTCTACATTCCGCGAGTTAAGAGCCATACGGTATGTGTTGGAGTCGTACAGTGACGACCTTAGAGGGAAAGAGGTGTGTCACAGGAATGACAACAGGAATGCAGAGATCATACTGTCTGTTGGTAGTCGAATACCGGACCTTCACAGGGAGGCGGTGTTGGTTTACAAGCTTTGTCGTGAATTAAACATTCGACTGTCTGTGGAGTGGGTCAGTAGAAATGATAATTGTATTGCTGATGAGCTTTCAAGAGTGGAGGATGCTGCTGACTACATGCTGGATCCTAAGTGCTTTCGCTATATTGATCAGTTATGGGGACCTCATACTGTCGACAGATTTGCCAGTCTTAAAACCAAACAGCTGGTCAGGTATTGCAGTCGATACCGCAACCCTGGTTGTGAGGCTAGTAATGCGTTTACGGTTTCCTGGTCACTGGACAACAATTGGATGTTTCCACCTCCCCTGCTTATTCCGAAAGTTTTGAGTCATATGTCTGCTGGCCATGAGTATGGTACGCTGATTGCTCCAGAGTGGCCTTCTGCTGTGTGGTGGCCTCTTCTTGTGGACAGGTCTGGAACTTGGAAAAGCTTTATAAAAGACTGTTTGAGAATTGAGCCTTACCAGGGAATCTTCCTTTCTGGGTCTGCAGCCAGCAGCATTTTCACTTCTGGAATTCCATCATTTGCTGTTTTAGCTTTTAAGATTTGTTTTGATGATCTGGTGGAAAGCACCTGATATGCTGTTATGGCATTGCTCTGGTAATGGCTGAGAGCATACCCTATGCTGGGCAAGTATGGGGTATACATTTGTAGTGACATTTGCTGTTAGGGCAAATCACTGATGCTGTTATGGCAATCATTTGTGTCGATTAGATGCTGTTATGGCATGTTAAGGCTTGTCTAGTGACAGATGCTGTGAGGGCATGTCTCTGTTGTTATGGCTATCTTCTCTGCAGTTAGGCCTTGACTAATGTTGTGGCGGCATTTTTCTGTGCTGTTAGGGCATGTTATATATTCTTAGTATATGATATCTGTACATGTTGTTAGCATGTGTTTTTTGGGCTTAGCGTCTTGCTATTTAGCTGGGGATTAGTGATTGATGATGTTCACGTCACATATCTTGTAACCTGCTTACCATTCCTGGAGTCAGGCCTCTGTGAAACAACTACTGTAGCTGTCAGGGCTTCCAATTATGTTTTTGGTTCTTTAAACTGTAATGTTATGTGATTTCAGTGCCTAGTGGTGACACTGGCAAGCTGGACTTGTCTTTTTTGGTCCCTGTGGATGGACTGCGGCATCCGGCGCTTCTTCAGCTGGCCAAAGTGCTGCCTTCAGTTCTGCTTCAAGATAAAGCTCCAAGGACCGTTAACAGTTATCTTCGTGCGTTTGGGGCATGGAAGTGTTGGGCAGAGCAGTTTCGTGTATCAGTCCTACCAGTGGAGCCAGTGGTGTTCTCCCTGTATTTAGTTAAGTTGATCCAGGAGAACAAGTCAGTTTCTACCATTAACTCTGCTGTGTACGGAGTGAGCTGGGTACAGAAGAAGGTGGGTCAACCACAAGTCACTGAGAACCCTTTTGTGACCCAGGTGGTGGAGGCTGCCCGTAGAATCCTGGCTAGGCCACCAGAACGCAAGAAACCCCTTACAGCAGAGCAGGTGATGCACATTATATCTCGTTTGGAGAAGGGCAGTCTGGCAGACGTACAAGTTGCAGTGATACTACTGAAACAGGTAGACCGCGAATTCAAAGACAAGAGTGACAGTCGACTGTGGCGCCAAACGTTAACGATTTCGGTCTCGTGACTTTACTTGTCAAATCGAAAAGGTGAACGCACGTGGTCACATTCCTTTCTGTTTGCAGACTTCGCCGGTCGCACTTTCCACGATGCTACAACTGAAAGTATTTTACAATATTCCTCAGGATGACAGGTGTGAAGTTATCTTCACGGAACAGGCTATAGAAACTTTTGAGGATCTCATGCAAGTCATTAGAGCAAAAATTCAAAGTTTAGAATTTATACCTGATGCAGAACTGCGGGTGCAGTACACAGATGATGAGAACACTATGATAACTCTGCGCGCCAACGACTCCTTCCTCGATGCTTGGCGTTGTGCTTCAAATGTACCAGGGACGGCATTTTGCCGCTTAAAAATAAACATCACTTGGCAGCCTAAATCGACGCCGGAGTTAATTTCCGCGAAGAGACAGGAAATAAGAGAGGGTAGCCATAGCGAAACGGGAGGAGAATCAAGGAGAAAACTCAAATTTGGTGAGAACATTTCAAAAGAGCCGTTTTCTTTTCCGACAAGTACTAGTCATACAGCAAAATCAGACGCATCTTTATTTGATCCAAGTCATTGTTATACCCATTTGTCGATTCCTGAACCGGCCGAGACGCAAAGAATCGACCCATTATCATCTCCACCGCGAAAACAGCAGCGTTTAGTAACATGCGATCCGCCTGAACAAGGAGCACTGACCACTGGTCTGCCTATAAAGTATATGTCTCCTTTAGATCTTCTAATATCAGACAAAACTAAAGAAGTAACTGATGAGAAGAAAAAAGTGATGGAGAAAGAAAAGGTACTACAGGAGTTGTCAGCGAAATACGGAAAACAAGCGGGAATCGATTACTCGAAACCCGCCTGTACTAATTGCCATCGGCGCGAAAGACACAACAGGGTCAATTGCCCATACAAAGGTCACCCTTGCCAATCAGCAGAAATTTGTGGAGACTTAAACAAACACAAAGATGAAAAAGATATTCTTTCTCGCGCAGTAAACGAATTGAACACTGCAAAGAAAAGTCTGGAGAAACTGGAAAGTGGTCTGTCAATGAAGATTGCACTGAAGAATCAAACAACAAACTCCTTCTCAAGTATTATGCGATCTCGATTGATTAACGAGTGCAAACCGCGCTACCTTACTTCTCAAGGGTTTGAAAACTGGCGCCAGGTAAACATGGATTTGAAGAAACTTGAATCCCACTTCAAGGGGAAAATTCCTTCTGCTGATGTAAGTTTACTTGAGGCACTGACTGAATACGATAACAAGATAAGTCTTGGTCAATTGAATCAGAAAGCCCAATACCAAGGAAACCCCGTGCGAACTTTGTGGGAATTGAAAGGTATTGAATGGCCCTCGCAAAGCCCTGAACCTCTTCAGCGTAAACCTATTGCCTCATCTCTTAGTAGCGTTACTTTTAGCAGTCCTTTGTTTACTCGCACTCAACTTGAACCGTCGACAGTCGAAGAAGAAGAGGAACAACTGGCGGCTGCACTCAAGGAAAGTACCACTCTCCGCAACGAGGCGCGAACTAATGTCAGTGAGACAATTACTCAGACACTCTCTATTCGTGAAAATGATTACGAGATTGAGCGAACTCAGCTTAACGATGCTGCAAATGCTCTACTTAATCTGTCCGAGCTAAAAAACCCAAGATAGTTTCACGTTAATTACGAATAGGAGACACAATGTCTGTGTAAATTACCGACTCAAACCTTGTTGTGTTTTGTAACTCTTGAAATTTTCACATAAATGCGTTGAAATGTGGATGCTGTAGCTGAAGAAGTGAAACTTGTTTTCACAGAAATACTAGTATTAAAATTTCAGGTTTTATTTGTGCGACTGAATGATGCAATGAGGCGACGCAAAGTAAACAAACACGTGGTCGGCACGTCGGCAAACAAATTACCTGAGTTGAATGAACGCACGAAATACAAGAATGCCTACATCACGTACATATATTTGTATCCTTCATCACCTCACATTGCACAAATGAACAGCGCAAATGTTACTTACTAAAAGCTTCAGTTCAGTAGCAAGCGACATGCTTTCAGAACCTACAACCAATGCTCTCTGCTGCGGGTCAGTATGCCGCGAAAAGTCAGAAAAGATTTCGTAAATGAGGACAATTACGGTCGTGTACAGATGGGACAGTAAAATACTTCTGAGAAATGGTCTAATTTAAACAGCTACAAGATAAAGTTGTAAAAACCAAACATGTCTTCAGTGGTTACTAGATCTAAAGCCTCGTAGATTGCTACATGAACATTTTCCCGCAAGAGGCGTCCGAATTCTTCCCTCTTTAACACAGTTTTCATTTTATTGAAAACGTATTCTGCAACGTTGAATTCTGGTGAAAGGGATGGAGTGTAAATGATTTGTGCTCCCATTTGCAATAGCCATCTTTGCAAAATGTTCCCAGTATCATATCGATGCGTGGGGCAGTTGTCAAGTATGATATAATCGCCAAATTCAATAGCGGGATTTCCAAGTGCAGTTGTGACTCGGCCAGCTTCTGCAAAGAAATTGAGAAAATTTATAGAATCCGAAGCTCCCTCCACAGTATTTGCGTAAAGTACTCCTTCCAGTCCACACAATAGGCTAAGGGTTACATTTGCGCCTTTCTTATTGCCAGAAATTACTTCAACCGCTGCTTCTCCTCTAAGAGAATTTCCATAAACGGGATTTCCCGTCCCAGTGTGAACACCAGCCTCGTCAAAGAACTTGAGTTTCTCTGGCGGCAAAGCACTCACAGTATTTAGAAACTGCTGACAGTAAACAGTGTTCGCAGGGGTAAATTTTTCCGCAGATGCCTTTGTTAACCGCTTCCTAGTGAAAGGTCCCTCAGGCAACTTATTCCTGGTAGCATTTCCAATCGCTGATAAAGACGTTCCTCCGTCTAATGTGCTATAGTTTTCAAGCACTTCTTTAATCGATTTATACGGAAGGGAAGGCTTCTCCTTTTTAAGAAATTCCATCAACTGTATGTCCTCAGGCTTAAGGTGTGAAGGATTACCTGATTTCTTCTTAGATGGTAAGTGTTCACCAGTGGTGCAGAAATTTTGCCATAACTTTGAAACAAACTGATTCGAAACTCTAAACCGATCGGCAACATCGGAATACCTTCCCGGAAAAATTCCTGATGCTGGGTCTCCACCTTCTAAGATGATAGAGTCTATAATGCTTCCTCTTAAGCTTTCATCAATTGCTTTCCCGCGAATGAGACTGCGCCCTTTCCTATTAACAGAGTACGCCATTGTTAAATAACGTTCAGGAATGTGACCACATACGTTCACCTTTTTTGTCTGACAAACTAAGCCACGTGACCAAAATCGTAGACGTTTGCCGCCGAAATCAACCGCCAGGCTTGTCTTTGAATTCGCGGTCTACCTGTTTCGGTAGTATTTGCCATGGGGTTTTTTGGTTTCCTACGGTGGGATGATTTAAGCAATCTAGCAGTGGACGACCTGTTATTTGCTGATTCGCATGTTGCTCTCTTTTTGCTCCAACGTAAGAATGACCAATTCCGGGAAGGGTCTTGGGTCTTCATTGCAAGAAGTGAGGTAGCCCCTTGTCCTGTGGCAGTGTTAGAAAAGTTTCTCAAGATGGGTGGTCATTCCAAGGGGTCACGGCTGCTTCGTAGGATCCAGAGCACAAGGAAAGGCCA
>JAHPZR010001751.1:15000-22500 GCA_019787425.1 Platygyra sinensis
GCTTTGGGTTTTAAAATAGAAAGAAAAATTACAAATCAATCTTTAGGTGGCCTCAGAACGGAAAATCAACGAGTACAAAGTCCTTAAACCTTTCTCGTAAAGACCATAAATTCTTCCTGCAATCGCCGTGAAAACATGAAGATCGGAGCACTTTCAGGTAAGTTTTGACGACAGATCGCAAATTTAAAGCAGCTTTTCGGATATGAGAAACTGAAATGGTAATGTACATTATTACTCCAAAGTTGAATTCAACTTTCAGAAGGATTGGTAAAGCAATGGGCGCTAAAATGACAGCAAAAGCCGTCACTAAAATCCCAGCTCTCACTTTAGCGTGAACAAATTAATTTGAACATGTGTTCATGCAGAAAAGCACGTCTGCGAAATTTGGAAAAATTTTTAGCTCTTAAATAGGTTTCTTCACCTCAGCTTGAATGAAAATATATTGTTATTGAACTTTCTTTCGCATTCCTTTCATCTGGTCCCCTGTATCTGCAAATTTTAGGTTTTCAAAGCGAAAAGCAACTTCCACGCTGGATTTCTGCATATTTAATTTACGGCGACCACAAGGCGGTTTGTTTATTTTCTTTATCGCTTTGTTCAAATATTCTTGGAGTCTTATTCAGCCACTACAAAACAAATGAGTAAAGAAATAGATGGGCACTAATTTAACACAGTTGAAATATGATTGATCTCTAAATAATTGGCTTGTTTTTTTCGTCTTTTTGATCTACAACTTCCATCTCTCTTTGGTCGTAAATATATGGATCGAAGTTTTTTCCCTTTTATTTTCTGTTGTTTTCTCAATGTCAACCCTAATAGTTCAAGAAAGGAAATTCTGCTGTATTTGGTTTCGTTTTGTCCTCCAAAGTCAAAAGATAATTCCTTTTTTCATATTCACTTTTCTCGGCTTTTGTTGGACATTTTGTCACGCGGTAAAGAAATGATATAATTTCTTGCTTTCTTATCAGTTTCACACAACAAGTCGAAGTCTTTTTGCTTATCTTTTTTAATATTTTGGCCCTTCATTTATTCGACTTTGAATAAACGACATCTTGAAACCTGATCTTGTGTCTGTGTTTACTGCGCATATAGTTTATTTTTGTGCTTTCGCTCGCTCTGAAATATTCCAAAAAAACGCCAGGGAATCAGGGGTGGGTCGCGGGCAATTTCATTCAGGCGTCAATGGGTTAAAAATCCCTTGTTACTTAAAAGTTGCAGACCAGGTTCTTGATTCAGGATTGCATTTCCTTAAAGTCAGGAAAAAAAAGGTACCTCATTTTAAAAATAACGGTCACTTAAAAGAAGCAGGATGGGCTCTTATAACACTGATTATATTACCCTGAACACCTAAAATATGTCTGGAATGTTTATTGTGTTGTAACCAATCACATGCGAAATCTTCACACCACAGAAACCACAAGGCAACGAATGGTTTCCAATCAGCCACAGAACAATTATTTTCGTTTTGTTTTAACATTCAGCCTCTTTACAAGCAAGTAAACAATTACTTTTCCTTCCCATTTGTTTGCAGTATGTGCTATAATAGCTAAGAATACAGGTTTGAGCGAATTTTGAAATAAATAACAAAGCCGATGTGCCGGGCGGATGCACGCAATGGTTTGGCGTGCAAATTTTCAAACTTTTTGTAACGATCAAAATCGGTAGTTAGTTACGCCTGATCAGAAATGAAAACATCATAATTATAATAATAATAATAACTTTATTTAACGAGAGTAAAGACATTGATTACTGGTCACCCAGTAGTTTTCATAATGGCCCTCCTACAATTAACATAATAAAACGTATCGATTAATTAATTAACTACCTATATAATCTACCAACTGAAATTACATGAACTACTATTAATACAATATTGATTGATTGATTGTAAATCATCACGATTGTTCATTTTTTGTTACCACCGTTTTCATTGATACGCGACTTTGGAAAACAAAACACCCGCAGAAATGTTTCGAAAATTTCCGTCAGTCTTGCATGTTATTTGACAGATTGGATCGAAATCCACCAGTCACAGCCACTAGTTTGACCTTCAGACCTTCTTTACGTCATGCTAGCGGGCTATGATTGGTGGATTTCGATCCGATCTGTCGATAACATGCATGATTGACAGAAATTTTGGAAACGTTTCTGCGGGTGTTTTGTTTATGAAAGTCGCGTATCAATGGTGGCATCTTCATGTGATGTTGTTACATGGAAAGCTGGTCGCCGTCGCGTCGCATGGGCCTTTAAATTTTTTCTTTCTAAACTTGAATGATGACCTGGATACGGTCCTCAGCACTGATCTTGGGGAACAGCGGTGTTTTAAATTCCTAATAAGACAGTTTGTATCCTTAAACAAAATGAAAATAATTTGTTCCATGGCTGATAGGAAAGGGTTTGTTGCCTGTGGTTTCTGTGGTGTGGAGATCTCGTATGTGATTGGTTACATCACAATAAACATTCCAGACATATTTTGGGTGTTCACGGTAATATAATCAGCGCTGTAATTTAAGAAACCATTTCCTTGAAATCAGGACTATCAGGGTACCTCATTTTAAGGGAGGTGTTCCTTACCTATCTGACACAAAATTTAGAGGTATTTGCCCTTAATTTAGGGGGACCCGAAAACACTGACCCCCAGTCACGGACCCCCGCTAAGGACCGGGTCCGTGGACTACCTATAGACCGGTCCACGGACTACCACTACAGACCCCACTACGGACCCCTCTATGGACCACCCGCAAAATAAATAGAAAACAAAAATAAAGATTTCACTTACTGCTTGTCCAATAGATCACTCGTCTCAGGGAACGTTCGAGCGTTATACTTGGAAAATGTAGGAGACTGGTTAACAGACCAGTTAACAGACCTGGGTTCAGTCTGGGGTGCAAGTTACATGATTACATGTTGCCATTTCCTTTTCTGTGGCTCTATATATAAGACTGGCACCTGGATTTGTAGTTTCTTTCCCTCCACCATTTTGTTTAAATTCCTCCAAACCAATTGAGAAGCCTGGGACGAGTTCACGAATTGTGGGAGATAATGGGCAAAAAAAAATTGCAAAGGAAATGCCACACAAAGCTTACGTTTCGAGTCTTCTCGGAGATTTCCAGGTCTTTTATATCAAGCCACAGGAAAGAAAATGGCAACATGCAGTCATGGAACTTGCAACCAAGACTGAACACAAGTCTGTTAACCAGTCTGTTACATTTTCCTAGTGTAACGCTCTAACGTTCGCCGGCACGAGTGATCTATTGGACAAGCAGTAAGTGAAATCTTAATTTTTGTTTTTTATTTTATTTTGGGGGTGGTCCGTAGAGGGGTCCGTAGTGGTAGTCCATGGACCGGTCCGTAGGTAGTCCGCGGACCCGGTCCGTAGTGGGGGTCCGTGGACCGGGGGTCAATGTTCTCGGGTCACCCCTTAATTTAAGTGATTTGTTTTTGTAGTGTTGGATTTCAAGGTGATAAACAGCTCGAAACAGAAACTTATCCTAATAGCAAAACCTTTTATCTCTTAAAAAAAACTTCGGTAGGACAGAACTCACCTGATAGCCTTTGCGAAACCAAGAAACTCGCCTTCATCTCCGCAATCCTTCAACAGAAAATGGTCAGAAAATGACGGCTCACAAACGAAGCTCGAAGACTCGGGTTTCAAAACAAAGCCAAGCAAAGAGTTAAACAGCATTCGGAAAATGCCTCCTTGAGTGCCTGAGAATAAATTGGACGTTAGATGGAATTGGTTGGTGTACGCGTCCATGTCAACAGTAAACAGCTGACTGCGTTCAGCGTCTATGCTTAATTAACAGCACTTTAATGCACAGCACAGCACAACTTTCAGACGGAAAACACATTTGGTTGCACAGAACTCACCAAATGCACTCCTCGAGACAACACCATGTGGTCGCTTCTTTTCTTGGTGACTTTTCAAACAAAAGGGCGCAGAAACAGACCACAAACTACCATGCCCGTCTTCTGCGAAGTGATTTCACGCTCTGCAGCCAAGCCTCTAACAAACACAAACCCCCGGCCCAGCCTCGTTCCCAAGGTCCTCTCTCTACTTCGAGGACCCTGGGAACGAGGTTGTCCCCGGCCCCAGTGCCAAAACCGGAACCGGCGTGGCTGCGCTGAGAGCACAGGCTCCCAAGCCCAAAATATATATGTGGTGTGCATAGAGAGAATTGTATGGGAAAATCACCGATCTTTGAAAGAAATTGTGTAAATAACTATTTTAATTGAAACAAAGTTTTCCTACCTCAAATGTGTCGCAAACTTTTCTTTTGTGCCGATTTTAAAGCCATTCTGATGCCGTTTACTGAAGTTATTTGAAACTGTTACTCCTCCTTTTAAATGAATGGAATTGTTGTTGTTGTTGTTGTTGTTGTTGTTGTTGTTAAAAAAAAAAATTTAATAGGGTTCGCAGGGTTTTGAAGGTCACTCGCCATATTAGAACGGCAGCTACATGCATAGGCGTACGAGCTGGGGGGGCGGGGGGGGCTGCAGCCCCCCCAGTCGCGGAAATAATGTAATTTTTCGGGCAAAACGCTCTTGATTCGGGCAACGACACTTAGGAGAAAGCATTATAAAATAATGCTGTGGAATTTCCAAAAGTCATAAATAAAGTTTCTAGTCAATTACTTTACAGATAATTAGATGCCCCAAAGTGGCGTCTTCAGCGATGTGGTTATTTGAATAATATCGTGTAAATTGTAAAGTGTATCGTTTCGCTAACATCTGCTGCAATTCGCGCCTAATTTTCGCGCCAATTTCGCGGAGAGCGGGAAACCATTTTGACGACTGGTTGACGAGTTCACATGTAGGTTTGTTTTAAGGTTCCTCATTGACGTTCGTTCGATTCTCTGTGAACTCCGTGGACAAAAAGTGAAAATCTTAGGTGACTAAAGGTCAAGCGGCCATTAAGGTCAACAAGGCGAAAGGTAAGTTCTAAATAAATTCCATTAAATACGTAATTTGTTTATTCTATTCGATCGATACTATCCGTAAATCTCAGTACTGAAGTATCACATAATACGAGTTGATGTCGCTCAGCTGGTAACTACCGGGTATTGACTGCTTTTTCAGCCTTTGTCCCCAAATGAAATGAAATGTCGTATCTGGAAAAGACTCCCGGAACTGAATAGTTTTCATTCCTATATTAGTATTACTGCATTTGGCAGACATTATCTTCATCATTATTCGCCTTATTCACATTTATCAGATCTATTCATCGGTGTAGTGTCGCTAATTTTGTTCGATGTTGACATACTGCACTTCAACATGCTAAAAGGTGGAATACCTGCCGGCTTTCAATGGGCCCTTTTAGTTTTTACCGATGTCACGCAATATCAACAATTTTTCGTTTCATTGAGAAAATCGAGATAGTGTGACATCGATTAAAGCCGAAATTCAGTTGGTCAGATGAAAGATTCGATTATAATAACACATTACTCCCCATTTCCAGACGGGAGAGATGGCTGATCAAGGGGCCTGATAGAAGAAAAAGAAAACGCCCTTATCGTCAACGCGTTATTTGTGCAGAATGTAAGAGGGAAGTCGATTCCGATTACAAAGATAATCATGCCAAGACTGTGCATAATGGCAAGAAAGTAGCTTTCGTGATGGTGCGCGAGCACAATCAGGGTCAACTTGTTTTTTCCAATAAAAGTTCCACGGAGTCGCGGCCGTGCAGGAAGCTTTTCAGAGCAGTCGTTCAACTTGACGCTCATGACGAAGAATCTACGGTGACCACTCACAACCAGGAATTACTTCCAGGAATTAGTTCAATAGTCTCCGAGGATATTCAGAATGACAAGTTACAGTGGGATCCATCCCGTGACGGTCACGCTATTGAAAACGAACTAGAGCCCATTCCTTCAAGATCAGAACCACCACTTAGTTCCTGTTCGAATGTGCAAACCGATGGCATCGAGGCAGTTGAAATGTCGCTTGTGTCGGTGGTGTTGGAAGAAGGAGATCACCCAGATGTGTACGTTCCTCTTCAGGAATCTATTGAAGAACCTGAACCCTCCCCGCTTCAAACTGTTGAAGTAGCGATGGTGCCCGAAGTCAGTGAGATGATCGTGCTGTCACAAAGAGATGATAGCGCAGTATGTGAATTAAGGCCAGCCACAAGTGATGGGCCTCAGCAACCGGTTCTTCGTGAATACAGCCCACAAAACTTTGGGAATGAAACATTCACCAGAGATTTCAAGCCAAAGTGGTTCAAGTACTATCCTTGGTTAAACTACTCGGTAGATAGAAAGGTTGGAACTTGCTATGCGTGTTCCACGTTTTTGAAGGATAACGCTTTCACGTTTTCCAATTGGAAGAAACCTGAGCGCCTAACAAAACACCATCAAAGTGAGATGCACTCATTGGCGATGACAAAGTGGCTGGAATACCGCCAGATGCAGAGGAGATCCTCATCTATAATCAGCGTCATGGATGATGGACATGGGAAGTGCGTCCAACGTAATCGCGAGCTTTTACGTGTAATCATCGAATGTCTTTTTTACACTGCCCAACAAAACATCGCTCAAAGAGGTCATGAGGAGGATCGATCGAACCTCGGACAAAAATCAGATGTCAACAGGGGTAATTTTCTGGAGCTTTTGCACCTTCGATGTAAAGACATTCCTTGGCTCGAAGAGACATTAAACACTCAGTTACAAAACCACGCTCAGTGGACTTCGCCAATCATCCAGAATGAGCTGCTAGAAATCTTTTCTGACCTCATAATTGAACTTATCTGTAAGGATGTAAGAGAGAGCGGCCAGTACGGGATTATAATTGATGAAACGTCCGATATAAGTCGAGACGAACAAGTGGCATTTTGTCTCAGCTATACAGCGAACGGCAGTAAGAAAGAAGCATTTGTTGGATTTCATGCGACGAAAACAACAGATGGTGAAACTCTTTATAAACTAGTCAAAGAAGTCATCAACAAGCTGCAGTTAGAGCTCGAGGATATCGCGGGTGAATGTTTTGACGGTGCAAGTAACATGAGTGGTGTAAATAAGGGACTCAGTGCGCGAATGAAAGAGTGCTCTCCTCTTGCAATATATGTACACTGCTATGGTCACTTTGTTAAATTTGGCACTGCAAGACACCATGACAACAGTGGAACCATTGCGAAATACTCTAGGCACAATCCAGAGCCTGTACAATTTTCTAGAGGCTACCCCAAAACGGCACGCTTTGTTTGGAGACATTGAGACTGAACAATGTAGCTTGCTTACTACTTTGAAGTCTCAAAGTGTAACAAGATGGTCATGTCGCTGGGAAGCGGTGAAAGCCGTCGACCAACAGCTCGAGCGAATAGTAAAGGCATTGCTGGTATTATCCACTGACAGGGACCCTAAAACATGCTCGGAAAGTCGCTCACTTTTGCATGGAATCTGTGATTTCCAGTTCGTCCTTGGCCTGTGTGTTTTAAAGATTATTTTATCAAATACAAGCAGCCTGAGTGCTTACCTTCAGGAGAAGACTGTGGATGTTATTGCG
>JAHPZR010001751.1:25000-33039 GCA_019787425.1 Platygyra sinensis
GTGGTGGATATTTACCTCGCCGCTTCGCGGCTTGGTAAATATCCACCACTATTCACCTCCACTTCGGTGAATAATTGTTAATTAACCCTTTAACATTTCTTTTTTTGTGAGGGCTTTCCTACAGTGGCAAGTTGTCACTTGTATGGAAGCAGACAAAATAACAGAAAGCTTGGCAAACTATATATGGTTTTTAAGAGTACCAAATGCTGTTTACATTTCACATCTGCTTTTGATTGACAGAAGAACCCCTGTGGATTTGTGACGTCGTAAATTTACATTTTCGGTTACATTTTACCTAGAAAATTTAATTATTTCTGTTAATTAAATCAAGAGAATACGAGCTAGCATTATTATTGTTATTGTTATTGTTATTAGTATAACTATACCATAAATAGCACATTATCTGATACATTTAAGAAGGCTCGATTAACCATGACGGAATTTATCGTTTAGAAGATTAATAAGATTATTGTAGGTAGTAATTACAGTTCATCGTTTAGTACAGTTATGATCTTAGAAAAAAAAATAGCACGTGTTTGTTACGGTTTAATAATAAACTGGAACAGTAACGTGTAACTCGTACTAAAAAGTACCAGTATGCAAAGAAACATACAGTTGCGTCTGTTTTTCCTTATTTTAGTCCGTTGTTTTGTAGTTCTTGATAGTCCCCTGAATTATCACCTCAGGCTCAGTCATAGGCGTACGGGCACCTTCGGAGTTGGGGGGGCGGTGACCTTTTTGCCCGAAAAAAAATTACAAAACGCCCGAAAGCGTCAGTTGTATATACGTACTCAAATCGCAGTAAAAACAAAAACGTTCCCAATTCTCACGTCTAATGAGACTGTTATCATTCCGGAAACACAGCGGAATTCCGATTTTTTGGAACCTCCAAGGGAACTGGTGAAAATTGCTTTTAAAAATCGGACAGTTCGCGAAATTACGGCGTTTGACTGAGGAGAGGGAAACGACTTTTGGTTTGAGTTATCGGGAGGATCGAAAAACTGTGGGTTCGAAAAATCAGGATTCCACTGTAGTTATTTTGAAACATTGCATACTCCTAGCCTATGACTTCAAAAAGAAACAGTTAATTGTTGCTCGTACGAGAAGTACAGGAAAATTTTAAACCGGCACTTTGCGGAGCCATTCAAAAGGGCTCTTTTCAGAGCCACCACAAAAACATAAGTCTTGGCAGAAGCCCATCTTGGTCGTCCTTTGCTTTCATCCTTTTGTCACTAATGGAAATAACATCGTGGATTTCCACGGTACACATTTAATTGACATATGGCTTTTCCAAAACAGAATACCTGCAATTGTGGATCCTTAGATCATTTGACCTTAACTCCGTTTTGACAAGACAAACGTCAGTGAAAGTAGCCTATAAGCCTGGCCTTGACTACCTTTTAGAATGTTTTCTCCCGAGCACTTTTGCCCGAATCATCAGCGTTTGGCCCGAAAAATTCAAAATTTTCTGTGACTGGGGGGGCTGCAGCCCCCCCCCGCCCCCCCGGCCCGTACGCCTATGGGCTCAGCGAACATTCGTCTCAGTAGATCTTCACCGATGTTCACTTCGCCTTCGGCGAAGAATCGTTAATTAGTGAAGGGGCGAACTCACAAAAATATGGCTTTCATATTTTATCAGGTTGGCAAGGTATTGTGGTAAAATATAAAGCCGCCGTCTTTTATGACACGGTGTATTGAGCTAACACTTCTCTTTAAAAAGACGAAACATAAGACAAGCTAATATACGCATTACGCTACGTGTTTTACATCCTTGTTGGCACCCAGTTCAGATCCCATTGGGAAGAAAGAATTGTGAAATTTGTCTATCAAATGTATAAGCAAGCGACCGGAACGATGATCCTGCTGGTATACGTTGGATCAATAGTGATCTAATCGGCCTCGCAAATAAAATGAAGAATATAAAGGCAGAAACCGACACAACGTAGAATGCGTTTTTGACGGTGTACCGCTATATTTCAGTTGGCCAAACCAGCCCTCTTCAGGTACAATGAAATTTGTCACACATAACTGCTTGTATTTGATTTGCACAAACACGAAAATTGTAACCTCCCAAAAGAATCATCCCTGATGATCTGAAATGGGTGGCAACAAGGATGTACACACCTTAGCCAAATCCCTCTATTTTCAGCCACTTTCTAAAACTATAAAGTTACTCGTAAGGCACATGGTCAACACCCCGGTGCATAAAATGCTCGTTCATTTCCGTTTTATTGCACGTATCTTGTAAGGAACGGGATACTGGGTATCAGCAAATATTCCCTTCAAGATTGGTGGACGACCATCCTCTTCAGCGATGAAAGTGAAATTCTGAAATAGCCACGAGAGAAACAAGAAGAGCTCCACTTTAGCAAGGGCTTCCCCAACGCAGGCCCGGCGTCCCGCTCCAAAGGGATAATAGTTGCTCTGGTTCATGATCAACTTGCCACTTCCGTCAATATGACGGTAAGGGTTGAAGACCGTTGGGTTTTCCCAGCATTTGGGATCCAGATGAACAGATTCCGCGTCAGCAAACACGATGGTATCTTTGGGAACACGGTAGCCACAGAGAGTTGTGTCAGCAAGGGTGACGTGAGGCAGTAAAAGGGGCGCCACGTTTGCAGCTCGCAGCGTTTCTACGATGGTCGCCTGAAGAAGTGGCAGATTGGCTCGGTCTTCCAAACTGGGATTCCGTTCGCCAAGTACTTCACCTAACTCGTGCTGAATATCCTCTTGGAGGTTTGGATAATTTACCAAGAAGGCTATCACCCATTTCATTGTAGTGCTTGTAGTTTCGTAGCCGCCAGCGACCATGTCTTCGATGATATTGACCAAGTAGTCATCAGAAAGAAAAGCTGTTCGCTCTTCATCACTCTTAGAACCATGATCTCTGGCGTACAGAAGGCCTGAGATCAAATCTTTCACAGGGACTTCGGGATCAAAATGTTTTTCTCGCTCTCTCAAAAATATACGGATGATATCATACATTTCAAAGATGGGCTGGAAAAACCGGTCATAAGCCTTAATGGGTAGGTGCTTTGCTAATGGAAAGAAATCTAAGATCTTTACCAACTGAATATTATCTGCGTCCGTCATCATTTGTATGTTAAGTTTTAGGAGTCTGTTCAGATATGGGTTGGTTGTGTCATAACCTTCACCAAAGGTGATGCCAAAAATAACATCAGCAACGTTACGCTGCAAGCAATCCGTGGGATCAAAAGGCTTTCCATGTTGTTTTTCTATAAACTGTACCAGTTTTTCGGCCTGTGTCGTGATTCGCTTTTCTATCAAAGGAATGTCAGAGAGGTACTGGCGTAAAGCTGTTGTGAAGAGTTTACGGTGGTACTTCCAGGCAGATCCATAGTTCCCAAAATAATATCTTTGCCACCTGTAAAGATTGGGAATTCAACTCAATTTTAAACTGATATGGCCCTAGAAGAGTAATTTTACGGCTTTCTTGCGTCTTTCAATGGACATACGATTTGTGCTAAATCTATGCCCCGTTGCGTTCTTTGCTGTCGTCATTCATCGAAACGGACAAGTCAGGATAGAAAGGTTTAAAAAAGCACGTTTCTGGGCTGTGATTGGAAGATTTAAACCCATTTTGTTTGCTCTATCGAATGGCCCCGCAGTAATCACCTGTGAATAGGCGACAATTTGAGACACTTACACCTATACTTAATCCCCCTTTCGTCCTCCCCATCTTTTTCGTGCAGACGTCAGAGGTAACAAAACATGACTGATGATGTTAGGCCCCTTCAACACTTATGCTTTTCAGTTGTCCATGATACGCTTTGGACGATGGGTTGTACTGTATTGCTAATGTAAACCTAGCATTGTCATTCTGCAACTGACCCTTGAAAAACAATGTTTTGCTATCTGATTCTGCTAGTTTTAGCCAGTACCTAATGGCATGCGTTCATACATCAAGAACTTTGCGTTTGTATCTGCCTGCATCTGACATTTTCATAAAGATGAACTCCGTTTTTATTAAGAAAATTATCCTGCAGTTACACAGTATTCCCCTACCTAGCGTTCCTTTCTCAATAGAATATGTTTTCGGTCTTCCGGCAAAATCAGCCGACTTTTTCACCAGCATTTCATTAACAGCCTCAGGAGTTGACGCTATGACACACTTATGGCTTCCAAGTTTTAGGGAGAAAACTCGGCCGTAGATTTCTTCAAGGCTGCAAAGTAGCACAAAAGTAAACATTTTGAGTATTTTTAGTTTTGTACTCTGTTTATTAGTATTTCCGTTTTTACTCAGATTTTGCACTGTAATGTTCAGATTAGGTCTGCAAAAGTAGTTGAATGAGCTCCGTTACAAAGGCTTGCACATCCACTGGAAGTTTTTTTTTCAGCTTTTCCTCCCGAATGCGTTATTTTCTTACAGAAGACGGGGGAATTGTGTATTTTCCAAACTGACTATAGAAAAGCGAAGTCAATTTCTCTCTCTGATTTTCTTCTTGTTTTTTTGTTTGTTTGTTTTTTATTGTTGTTGTTGCCTTTTTTGTGTTTTTTTCTTAAACGGTAACATTGAAACTTACCAGTAAGTAACAGAAAGAAAATGAGGACAAAATAGCACAGTAGGGTGACAGTGCCAAGAGAGCATTTCCAACCTAAGGTAATTCCCTTGAAATTGTTCTACTATCAAACTTTTTTGAAACTTGGCGTAGTGAACATTCATGATATGAACATAATAAAAATGCAATAAAAAAATGGGGTCACCGTGCTTGTTTAAGCGTTAGCAGGCTCTTAAAATGGGGTATTTTTACTGGTTGCGCGTCAAAAGTTCAAAGCACCTTCATACAGAATTAAATCTTGGTTACTTGATAGGCACAAAGTTTTGTCCGTAAAAGTAAAGCTTCATTTATTGACATAAGCAGTATTGCTTCATTTAAGCCGTTTTTGATTGCCTGGTTGTGGGAATATTGCACTTTTTTCGGACAGTTCCGTGGTTAACTCAAGTCCTCGCCTTGGCCAAAATACACCCAGTTGGGAACTATTTTCCAACAAAAGATTATGCTCTAGTATCAAACTTTTTTTCCTCTTCAAATATGTTCTTCATTAGACTGTTCTTAGCAAATATCTGAAAAAAAAATCGGGGGTCACCGTGCTCGTTTAAGAGAAAAGAAGAATTTATTCCGTTATCGAGCTTAGTTTGAGGGAAATCTCTTACGTTTTGCACTCGCACGTGCTCATGTGCACGCGCTGATGACGCGAAAATCGTGCGCACTAGGGAAGCGCAATGCAATACTAAGGAATTACCTTAACCTCTCCGAATTCCATTATTTGACCTTTTACTACCCGCTGTTTCTGGTTATTGCTACTTTCGATGTATTCAAATCCACCTTTAGGTAAACAAAAGGGTTCAAGGTCCACCTTTTCCGGAAACGGCGAACCGCTTCTGGTCACGGGACAAGACTCAGACAGCACGTTTGAAAGGCAGGTTTTTACGTAAGTCATTTACCGAAAGCTTTATGGCCTTGAATTTTACTTTATACCGCGTAGAAATGCTTAAATCGAATAAAGTAACCCTTTTTGTAAAAATTGTTTAAAATGTTTATGCAAACAAGGAATCATCTAGCCTTTTTTGTTGTTTGTATAAATGCACTGATCCTATAAAAGTTTCTATCGAATATGGCATTGTGTGTTTATGATGTTTCAATTCTTTAGAAAGCAACACATGCTAGAAAATTGGCGTTAAATGACAATTTCAATGCACATGCAGGATGATTTCTATTCCCCCCAATTCACTCCAATCTCAATCGACTGTCACGGATGTCAATACATGTTTCGTGACATCGCGTCACGTTCTGTGATCCCAAAGTATCATGGATAAGTATGGAATGAGCACCAAGATGGCGTGGTAATGTTTTTGTTCCAAAAAGCCTTTGGAAATTGAGCCTTTATTCTGTCTTGAATGATTGAACGAACCGCGAAATAGGAGAGAGCAACAACAGATTGTACATTTCAAACGGCCAGCGGCAAAGTTCGGCAAGCGAACGTTTTGGGACTTCGCGTTGTTGAGTTCATAAACTTTTTTGAGACAGGTCGCATTACTTACATGACACCACTCAAGCGTATATAACTCGTATGCATGTTGTATTACCTTTTGTGTACAAAAAGAAATCAATAAACAGGATAATGCTATTGCCTTGGTCCGTGTCCTCACCCCTCAGAAGTGTGTTAGGACTAGGGGCATTGTTTCTGTTGTTTGTTCTATTGTATCCTCAAAGGGTAGCAAGCCATTTTTGTGAGCCGGGTGTGAGACCTTACGAGAGCTGCTACAGGTCCTTGAAGTCTCGCTACCAAACTCTGAATTTTTCATGCACGAATTTTTTTACGGTTAGATCTTACACGTAAATTAAACTTTTTTAACTTGACATTAAAGGTATACTACCTTCTCTTAGGTGCTGGGAGTGTTATTCCAGGGGGTTCTTCGTTGTGCGTGATATTTTTGACACTCTTCGTTCTTTAATAGAGTGTGTGCACCTGACGTCATCAAATTCTCAAATCCAAAACTAAAAAGCCACTAAAGGTTTTATGCTCATCAGGCATAAGAGGTACCAAATTTATAGCTGTTTACAACTTTCCAGCTCAATAGCATCCTTCGTTTGGAAACCAGCGCATTTTGAATTTCGCAGTTATGGCGGTGCGTGACATAACCCTACGATCGCGTTTGTCGAAAAATATACACTTATCTCGTGATTTTTAGCCGTTTTAGGAGTTTAAGTATCAGGAAAAGTACTTTTGTAAATATTTTTGGTTCGGTTCAGATAATCAGTCCACTAAATAGCCAAAGTAAGTTCCAGATGTTTACACTATTTACTGGCCGCCATGTTGGAGGACTAAAGAGGTCCTCCAACATGGCGGCCCCATACTAAGCTCTGTAATTTTGTGCGGCACATTTCGACGAATATCTCAACTTTGGGAGAACGCACACACCTTAAACTTGGATAACTGTCTTCTTTATTTGTCGTTTACAATATCTCAATTTTTTGACTTCATTCAATGCACGGTTTTTGATTTTATTTTTTATTGCGTGACACTGCACACACTCTATACATGAATTTGCATACCCCTCCTCCAACGTCACCCTGCTTCCCCGCGGAAAACTGTTCTACATGTAATGGTTGTCATTGGCCTTAGGTCACCTTAGTATCGCGAAAAATGAGAAAAACAACACCTAAACAGTCAAAAAAATTCGCATTGTTAAAGCAGTTGCAACTGTTTTTAAATGGCTCATGCACGCTATGGCAAAATATACCTAAATATTATAGACCTGCTGCTAACAGCGTTACCCTGCGAACTCAGCGTCTATTCTTGACTGCTTTATAACATCAATCCAATGGATTTATTTTCTCCGGTGTTTTATATGGTACCAATGGCAAGATCCGTTGACCTCACTTCTCAAATTGTGAAGATGATCGATCTACATTTAATATGACAATGAACATCGATAGATTTTTTGTCCCCTGTTATCGGTAGTAAGTGGAGAGGCCTTCGAACCAGCAGAGTATGAATTCAATAAACGATACTTTTCGTCTTCACTCCAAGTTAGAGTAGTGCTAAATCGTCAATACTCGCACTGTGCTTTTCCCTGCGTGTTATTTACTTACCTTCTGAAAGGCGTCAGTAAGTTTCTCCGCTTTAAAGTCGACAGAAAAATACGTTCCCTAAAACAGGGATAGCCGTCAAACGCGGACACCGGTGGCATGTTCCTGAATTCGTAGAGCACCACCAGGTAATGCAACAGTTTGAAGCAAAAGCAACACAAGAAGAACATTAACAAAACTTAGAGAATCATAGAGCGAGGCAAACAACGACGCCATGTTTCAACATTTCACTGTAGAGTGATTGCGGTGTTATTATGCACAGAATATTAATATTGTCACGCAACGCTACAAAAACAATTGGTATGTGTTAATACATTTTTAAAAACTAGATCGTTGGATCATGATTCCAAGAGTTTTTTTGGCTTAGCCCTGAGGTCAGGATATGTGCCATTTTGCCATGCTCTACAAATTGTCTTATGATGA